>JAWQRO010000267.1:0-45309 GCA_033557835.1 Helochares maculicollis
CAATGCAACCATCACTGGGGATCGCTACCGGTTACAATTGATGCGTTTGAGTCGTGCATTGAAAGAAAAACGGCCGGAATGGAGCAAAAAGCACGATAAAGTTATTTTACTGCACGACAATGCTCGACCTCACGTGGCGAAACCAGTGAAAACATAACGGGAAACATTGAAATGGGAAGTCTTAACCCACCCGCCGTATTCTCCATATATTGCCCCTTCGGATTACCACCTGTTTCGGTCAATGGCTCATGGATTATCAGGGTAAAAATTAATATCTTATGAGGATTGCCAAAATTGGATCGATTCATGGATTGCCTCTAAGGACGAAGAGTTTTTTCGAGGGGTATTCGACAGTTACCTGAAAAATGGGAAAAAGTAGTGGCAAGCGATGGGCAGTATTTTCAATAGTGTAATTTTTTATTTTCATTTCAAATAAATCGTTATTTTTTATTTAAAAAAACGCTACGAATTAATTCCACCACATAATATAAATAACGAAACAAATTAAGGAAGGAAAACTGTGTTTGTAACTAGTTCACTACGATAGTTCTCTTAATGAAAAATAAAGATACACTCTACTTTTACAAAGAAGAAAGAAGTAATCGTGAAACACACACAATAATCTGGGCTTAGGGAGTAGAATTAACGAGGAGTTTCTAATTAATTCGGACACAGCCAGTAAGCATTTTTGTTTCATTTTCCCAATTAACTAGCCAATTTTATAAGGGCTCGTTTAATATAAACGAAGAAAATCGATTTAGTCAAGACACGACATAACTCAGGCATAGTTTCGAAAGTTCAGAATATTAAATATTTAGAGATCTTGAACCTCCGTCAAATTGTATCCTGCCAGGTAAGGCGATACAGGCAAGATATATCCAATTCAGTTTCAATGTGAAAGAGACACGTTGAATATACCCATGTCATGCATTTTTGATAGCGTTTAATGTCAGCCGCTTTTAACGATTTCATATTGCACGGCTTATGTAATTTACTGAACATATGTTAATGTCGGCTATTATAGATGGTCAATTATCAATTTATTCCCAGGATAAATAATACAATGAAAAAAGTAAATAGAGCCAAATGCAATTCCGATGTTATGTGTTGTATAATAAATGTTTTTATATAGATTTTCCTAATTCACTGTAAGTAAATGTCGTCCACGAATATAATTTTAAACGAGGCAATTACAAACACATTGAAATGAACTTGGATTAATCTGCAAACCCATTTATTGTGTATATAAATATATATTTTTATATTTTCTACTTGAATATATTAAACAGGGCGTTCCTTCATTCTCTCTACTAGAGAGATATTATGCAATTAAAAATATATGATCATGCAGCTTATTTTGTAACAAGTTGAAACAAAACTGATCGGTTAATTACTGCTCAATTAATTATAGAGCATAATTACTGTCAAATAGACCGAACAAACTAGTTCTGATGAATTACTGGTGTGTTATAAAAATTAAGTTTTTCCGTAAACGTTCCAATTGGCAACATGCAACTGCAAGTAAAAAACATGTGGAAAGTAAATGATATTTCTTTCTGCAGCATATTCTTGGTTCGATCTTATAATCCGAAGCCTATCAGAAATAAATTGACAAAATTAAAAGATAATTGTCCCTACAACTGCCTATTTTAGCAACATTTATTTTAGCTTCTGGAATTTAAGTTGATCTTTATCAAAAATTATGTGACCCTAGCCTAAACGTTGAAGTATTAAAAAAATAGCAACTGCCAATAGATTCGCTTGTGTAAGGCTTACATGAACCTATCTTAACAAAATTGTATTCTAAATCAAAATTACACTGAGACATCGGTATTAATCAAATAATCTAATCTTTGTTTAAAATTTACGTTGTTCATATATTCAGCACCGACAAAATTTACAAAGCACAAATTACTAATCGCTGCTACCGCTGAGCACCGTTTTAAAGCAATGTTGTCTTTGAAATTCTGATTATTTTTTGGTCAACATTTAATGTTATATTATAAAGCAAATCGCCCAAATTGAAATCATGATAATTCGACATGTTTGAACAAATTGCAGCTACGGCATAAATATCTGCCATTTCGTCCCTTGTCCCTTTTGTCACTCTTTAGTCAATTTTAAAAAGAATATTCATATATACATACTTGTTTTCTCATTCCTATAAACGGATAGTTCTATAAAAAATTTTTATCATTTTATTTACTACTTTATCTTGTAGCTCCATTTGCGAAGATTAAAGATTAGTTTTCTTCATATTATTATTATCATTGGATTCCCAAATGCTTATGCGAATAAGTTATATTTTAATGATTTTTTTCTGTTAGGGTAAAATTATTCAAGTGAGCTACTATTTTCGTGTTTATAGATAATATTCTACTTATTTACTTTGTATATTACTGTTTTTAAAGTCTAAGAAGCCTTTTGCAACAATATAATGATATTATAGCAAAGCCTTAGCGATTATCTCAGAACGAATCTCTTATAACAGATCCTATTAGATTTTTAATATCTTGCAGAAATTTTATGACAAATCGTTTCAAAGCAGATTTTTAATTTAGTTTCATATTCAGATGGTGTCAATAAAATTGACTCTCTAGTCTAAAACCAAAATGATCTCAGTCATAATTTAACATCATGAGACGCAATGGTCGCGAGGGACAAACTCAATTTGGTAGGGTAAGACAATAACAGCTCATTTAAGGAGGTTAACAATTTATTTCATAAATAGTAAATATAAAACAATAGATAAATCGACCAACAGTTACAGAAAATCAGGCGTGAGGCCCCTAAGGCAAGTTACACAAAAGCCAACCACATGCGGATTCGCAATTCGACGTAACACAGGACTTACAAATACAACTATCTAACCTTACCTCCCAGGGCTCTAGTACTAGCCGTTAGGACGACGAGGTTGCTACCAAATTTCCGTCCCTTTCCTCTATTTGACCCATCCAATTCTTCCTTGACTCCTCCCAAAAGTCAATGGAAAGCCGGCGCCAATCTGACCATGTCTCCTTTCTTTTTTAATCTCCAACCCCCAAGAGAAGGAGACCCGCGACGAGAGCGAGAGAGAGAGAGACCCGGCACCCAGATCCGTGCCCAGAGTTTCGGAGGGTAATTTAAAAAGTCGGTAGGCCTTGATGTTCGGCTAGCCTGCGATTTCCAATTTGGGGTTCTATCTCTAAAGCGCCACCAGTTTTGACCCCACCTACCGACAGCAAAACTGGAAAGCTGGATCTACGTGTTCTCCGAAACCCAGCAACACTAAAACCAAGCGTAACACGTTTTAATCATTAAACTACCTAGATTGAGTTGGTGATAGAATTATTAAATATTCATCTAAAAACTCTTAAATTGTTTGGAAAACGTATTAACCATTCTCAAAATAGCAAGACTACTTAGTCATAAATACTACAATTTAAACAAGTGATGTCGGAGAGACAAAATAGAAACAAGTAGTATCATTTCGTATCTACCTTACGTTTGGAGTAACAACATTTTTGTGCTTAAACAATGTTGTCTATAATGTTCTTGATTTGTTCAATGGTGAGAACACGCCATAATGTAAAGGGTATCTTGTTTTCCTACGAGTAACTAAAAGGTTTTATGCAAATTTTATTGCCAGTGGGTGTATAACAACATTTGAGAGAACACTGTTTTTGGCCCCCTTGCTTGCATGGAAAATATTTTTATAGGCTTCTGCCCAAGAAAGCCATTATTATTTCAAATAAACGTTACGTATGCATCTGTTAAGTACTTTAGCACTTGCTGCTGTTAATTATGAGACAGGTGATGAATTACAGTTAATAAATGGAGTGCGCCAAGCTACATAGGTCATAGTTGTTGTCATTGGAAGCAAAGAACTGATAACAACAAATCTTTCACCAACTTTGCGACTAGTTTAGTCGAGTTTCTTAACTTTATTTTCAGTTTCGTAGAGCACCCGGCGGGGCTAAAGGCAATGCTCTCTGAAACTTCCCAACACTAATGCATTCTTCGTGGGCATTTATTTCTAGGAATGTACCCCTTCATTAGAGCAGAATTTACATGCGGAGAGAACTGAGCTTATATGACAACTTAACTCTTTAATAAATTGCCGCAAAACCACGCTTAGCTGAAATAATCTCACAACAGATGAGAAGATTATTAGTATACATATCGCTGTGTTTCAGATTGGACTGGTTTGAAGGTTTGAATTTGAAATGGTACGCTCTACCAGCAGTTTCGAGTATGATGTTCGATTGTGGCGGACTGCAATTTACTGCAGCTCCTTTCAATGGATGGTATATGAGTACAGAAATTGGCTGTAGGGACCTTTGCGATACACATCGCTATAATATGCTGGAGGTAAGTTTCGCCCATTTAGTATTTTTCAACTAATTTCATCATATCTTATACATTGGTATCTCCTACAGAAATAATAAGCAATCAGAACTTTTGAAGCACAAAAATGTAGTGCTAGCGCAAAACCAATAATATTATTACAAATGCATTTTTTGAAAATAATCAATGTCTACTTATCCAAGAGAGACGGCAACAAAAAATTGTCATAGACTAGTGTTTTACCCCTTCAATGGTATTAACCTCCTATTCAGAATATTAAAACTATACCATATATCGCCGCCGATGTGGAAACTGGATAGGTCACACAGTATGCGAAAAAAATTAATAGAACTTTTTGTTGACAAAGGCTGCGAATTACATATGAGAATAAGCCCTGCATCTATTTTGATTATAAACCGGAAATCATAAAACATGGAAAATTACTATGTATGCATCTGCTCAGGTTCGCAAATAACTTCGTTTGAAAAGCGGATGAAAAGGCTACTCTTGCATAATTGATGCAAGGATCAAAATTTATTTTTAAAAGCTCGCCTCAGTTCGGTACCCACACGTTACCTAATGGATTGCAATGTAAAACCGAGAATTTCGTTTTCCTAGTACTTTGTTATGGATATCAGGTGTGCGTTTAATGCATCTTGTTTATTTATTTAACAGACAATTGCCATTGAAATGGGGCTTGACACAAGAACTCCCATTACTTTATGGAAGGACAAAGCCATGGTGGAGTGCAACGTGGCCGTTTTATACAGTTTTCAAGTGAAAGGCGTTACCATTGTAGATCATCACACTGCCTCTGAATCGTTTATGAAGCATTTAGAGAACGAAGTGAGGCTTAGAAGCGGTTGTCCAGCCGATTGGGTGTGGATTGTTCCTCCTTTATCTGGATCTGCAACTCCCGTTTTCCATCAAGAGATGGCCTTGTACTATCTGAAGCCATCTTATGAATATCAGGTAAACGTTTCTTTTAAAAACTTGCAACGCGAAGCTAGAAACTAGAATTTCCCTCGTCTGCAATTGCTTAAATTGAAAACAATAAATTTGTGGCGAATATTACAAGTGCTGCTTCTAACAGTTCGCTAGCTTAAGGAATGAAAATTTTCACAGACTACATGTAATGAGTGAGGTTTTGTTTTTATGTTGGGCAACTGAGCTGCATTTGCATTGTTAGTAACCCAAGTGACTAATAGCGAAAATTGAAAACTGTACATTTCAAGTAGGAAGCCCTATTTTTATCCTTGCGCCAATATAGGAATAGCGAAAGCAGCGGGTGAGGCGAGCAACGTGAAGGCAAGCAGATGCTTAGGTGGCCTCACGAACGTTATAAATTGCTTGGCTATATTTTCTAACCATGCATTTCATTGGAATTGGTTGTGTGTTTTTATTTCCTCCGCCAAATTCGCGGCTTTTCGCGCACTGATTGCATTATAATCTAATTGTTGAAAATTTGAAAGTAAAATATTACGTGTACTTCGCCCGTTTTTCGTTATTCTTTGTCTTTTCCGCCTGCTGAGCGCATACCCACAGCTTAACTGGATTTGCTGCGACCTGTTTCCCATTTTTATTGTCACATATGAAAGGGTCACTTCCTTGCTGAAATGAAAATATTTTTTATGTTTCCTATTCGCGTATCAAAAAACAACTACATATCGATGCGAACATATTCCCTATCAGGTTACTTTTAGGGAACAAAAAATAGGATTTGCGATACTACAAGCCAGTGTGAAATATTCACCAATATCTGCTTGATTTATATTTATATCCTGGGCTTTATATAAAAAGACCAACCTTGATGTTTTCGATTTAGGTGTATATTATAAGAATATTGTGGATAACTTCCAACCACTGGTTAGAGTATATTCAACGCACAGTTTAAAATAGGTCCAGGTCCAGAAGATCAAATCCTGAAAATCCAAAGTAGCCCAAGTTTTCCACTAAAATAAAACTGATATAATTTGGTAATCTACTTACACTTTATTCCCTACTGACACGTACATAAAAACGAGGCAAAAGGCATAGTTAGCAACAAATTATTAATTAAAACATATTATTGAAAAATACTCTGTGCAATCAATTGCTTCCCCACAAGATTATAAGCCGACGTTTTCTCTAAAAATATGAGCGAATTTCGATGATTTTTTCTGTTTTTCATGATATTTAAGCCAAATCAGTTTATGAACATGAATTCCAAGTATGCAATTCCTCACATTCTCTTTTGTGGGTCAGTCTGTGAGTGAATATAAATGAAGGGATGTCTCCATACAGTTATGAAAACTGGTGAAAAAATCTATTTGCTTAAATTGTTTTTTATGCACTTCTATTCTGGAATCAATGCACTCGTGAGATGTCTTCACTTATCAAATTTTATTAGAATATCACACATAATTTGTTTTCAGGCGAGCCACGGTATGAGAGACTGTTATTCTGGATGAATTTTGTGTGTCACCTCTGTATGAGTGCATGGTCGAATTGATTTGTGTTTGGTCCGAAGGTGTTCATTTTTCATGATGTATTTCTTTGGGTCGCAATTTAGTACTTTTTTTACAATTCTCTTCTCTTACTACCTCAAGATCTCGAAATCGGTTACTCTGTGGCCGTTTTCCCTTATGTTTTCATTTATTTCACATTAACGAGAGATGGATCTTTCTGCATTGGCCTAACGTGCTTCATGCTTTTATCTATTCTCTGTTTATTTGCAGGAGAAACATTTCTACGTCACCCTCTTCCCCATTGTTTATGCTGCCATGCATAATTATTACAGTGTTAGTCTTCTTGTTGATTTTTGTAGAACCATAATTATGGGATGAAACGCCAGCTTTCTTAATTTCTTATTTTTCTATACTCTGCATTATATTCCAATTGTTTTTTTTTTTTCATAACGTTACAAAAAGGTTATTTATTTTTTCGACCTCTAGTTGCTTCGTTTCTTATAGCAGGTGCACAAGCTTAAAAGGTCGTTTTTTTTCATGAAAAATACGCAATTATTTTGTAAATCATTTTTATTCAAAGTATTGGCCCTCGCTTTTTACACATTTTCTCCATCCCTCGGGCAATTTATGGATACCATTCCAAAAAAGTTTCATCCAACCATTTTTCTATATCGTCGAAGTGTTGCTCAGCCAGGTCGTATCTCACCGATGAATCAGAAGGCGCCAGGTCTGGTGAATACGGTGGGTGGGGTAGGAACTCCCAAGCAAGCGGAGAATTCGTTTCTTTGACCACTTTACAGGAGCGTTGTCATGCTGCAGAATGGCTTTGCCGTGTCTTCGGTCCCATTCTGGGTGATTTTCGATCAATGCGTGGTTTAAATTGATCATTTGTTGTCGGTAGCGGACGGTATTAACTGTTTCGAATTTTAAAAGCTCGTAGTACACTGCTCCCTTCTGATCCTCCCAAAATGATACGGTTTTGTACTCAATGTTGATGATTGTCCTGGCGTTACCCATGGTTTCTTACGTTTGGGACACTCAAAATATATCCATTTTTCATCGCCAGTTACAACCCGATGCAAAAACCCCTTCCTTTCATGGTTTAAATGCAGCATTTTGCAGTTTTTCGTCTTTCCATCTGTTGTTCGTTCAGTGTGTGTGGAATCTATTGTCCAACCATTTTAATCTTTCCCATGGCTCTCACGCAATAGGAAAAGGCTTTCCGAGTGTCATTCAACTGCTCCGCCATCATTTGTTGTGTTTGTGTATCGTCTTCCTCCAACAATGCTTGTAACTTCCCTTATACAAACTTTTTAATTGTTAATCTTCACACTTTTTTGGTCGATTTTCACGTTCTTTGTTGATAACATTGAAATCGTCACTTTTGAAACCTTGAAACACGCGTACACAAGTCATGACAGTTTGAGCAAGATCTCCGTAAGTCTCTACAAGAATTCGATGACTTTCCAATGCCTTTTTCTTTTGATTGAACAAGAAAATCATTACATGCCGCAAATGCTCTTTACTTGGTTCAAAGTTCGAAAAAGAAGTATGCTATTAACTCGTAAAAAACTAAACAAATATGACGGTGTGTAGTCTTACTAAAAACTGGCGTTTTGGGTTCCAAAGCCTATTTCAATAGATTTCATGCGCCATATTTTGATAACAAAACGGCACTTTAAACTTGCGCACCTGGTATTGTCAGTAGATCTACTTCAAAATGATTGGTTTCTTTGGTTAACTCTTGTAATTTTACTGACCCCTTATATTCTACGTTCTTATTTAAAGATTGTATTATATTTTGTCTTTTATAAGTTTATTCGCAATCGTTTGTTTTTATTGTACCTGTAGCATTTTTTTTCATCGTCTTTGTAGTCATTTCTGGGTTACTTGTTTGAATCTCTCTCGCTATTACTTGTTAAATTCGCCTGACTCTACTGTCTACTTTCTATTGGTCCATGGCTGTTGTTCAATTTCCAAAGTTCTATGCTAAGCCATAATTTTTGGTTCTGATCTATTTGCGTTTTTATCTTTCCTTATCTACTCATCCTTTTATTATTTTATGTATTATTTTTTTTCTAGTGAGTAATTCTTCTGTGCTCTTTATCATTCCCTTCATTCTTATAATCGTTTTGTTCTTCCACAGCTTTAATTTAAACTGTCGTGAAAGGCGAGCCTCTTCCCTGGATGATTGACTGGTTCTCTCAAATAAGATTGTTCAGCCTATTTTTCCATGACATGCATATTGCGGCTTCAAGATTCTCTCAATTGCCTATTGTGCCTCCTATAGTGTGTTAACTGTACTTTTTCTTATCTATCACCATTTTGCTCCCTTTAATTTAGTTTCCTCAGTCATTTCTTTTAGTTTCATATATTCTGTGATACGTCGAATATATTTCTTTGGTCCATGTTTAACTTCCTCGATCTTTGCTACCATATTTTCTAACATTTTAATGAACTTCTTAATTTTTGTTTTCTGTCAATTTATATATTCTAAATTCTGACTGTTTTCTTTTTTTCGCTCCTCCCTTCTCTTTATCTTTATCATCGATAAAACTTTTATGTAGTCATTTCTTGCGCCTTCGACATATTTATTTTGTATGTGTGGTAGTTAACAATAAAATCTTTTTTATAATTCGACATACAGTGAGTAGATGCCACCTCTGGTGTTCCATAGAAATGCGATATTGTTCCTTCTTGCTTCTGTTAACGGGAAAATAACAAATTTATTCACTTTAAAGTATTTTTCCTGCAAACTTCTTCCATATACAACCTGTTTCAAAATTAAGTTACACAACTTAAAGGGGTGCTAGGTATACGAAATAACTAGCGATATGTTTTTGTTTGCATTTTGGGGCATAATTAGTATCCGAGATACTAATTACATGTACATGTTAAGAATCACTGTTGGAATTCTCTATGACGATCGAACAGAGACGAATTTTATCGGTATTTCAAAGAATCACCTTTTTGTTTACGCGTAAAGCATCTGGACTTAAAACTGACGAAATAATGATAAAAAAAAACTCTCGTTGAAAGGAAATAAAGACGAGCGAAAAAAGTTAACAGCCCAATAAATTTTATCCGGAGAGGAAAAACAAGTGCCACATGTTTGTTCGAATTGCGTTCATTTTAATCTGTTTTCAATACATTTTTAATACAAATCATCTGAACTTACTACACACGAAACAAGAAAAACCATCATTTTATTGTAAGCAAGGTGATAAAAATGAAAGCAAATGTTCATCACAACACATAATGCGCGATAAATTTACAACAGACGCAACAGAAGCGGTGCATGTTTTTCTTTCGTCGCAATAACATGAATTTGTACTATTATTTGTGATAGAAATTGACTGCAGTCCATCGTATTTATGTAGCTATCGAAATTTAACGATAAAGAATGTCGATAATATTGTTTAGTTTGCGATGTATGATATTACCAGCCTTCTTGCGGCGGTAATATAAAGCGATATTATTCAAGGTCACGTTCGATCTCTAATTCCAAAATAACGTGCTCGAATAAAATTTTACTTAAATGGTTGTTTAAGTTCTTTTTTCTGTCTTTTTGGTATTAGGAAGGTTTTGTGTTCATGGAATAATTTTTTCTCGTAATTATGATGGATCTAACGCTTTGTTTTGATTCTGATGACGGTAGTTTTATAGAGATAAAGATCATGTTAGTTTGCAAAATATGATGTAATCGTCTTTGCTGCGACGGAAGAGAACAATACAAAGCGATCATTTTTCGAGGTCACGTTCTGTTTTAAATGATTCGAAAAACGCGGAGCTATAAAATTTGATTTCAATGGTTGTTTATGTTCTCTTTCTGTTTCTCTTCTCTCTGATAAAGACGGTTTTGCATTCATAAAAAAATATTAATCTCGAGGTTTTGAAAGGTCTGACGACGTGTTTAATTATGATGCCGTTATTTTTATAGCAATAACGGGGCCGTTGTGTCTGCATAATATTCTTTAACCTAGCATGGTCTATCGGCATCATTTCAATTACGCTAGGAGTCCCAAATTAGCCAAATTTTCAAGATTTTTATGTATACTCAGAAAATACCAGATCGTGCTCACATTGGAGTTCTTAACATGTTGGTTAAGTATTGGAAATTAATTCTGCAACACCCTGTATTTTTCTCATGCTGCGTCCTAATTACTTACATTTACGTTTCTACGCTCATTGATTAATTTCCCCACAACACTGATCGCCGTACGGAATTGTTATTGAAAAATCAAACAGCGTTGACATTTACATTTCATTTTTATGTAGCATAATACATTAGTTTAGTCAGCTTATATGTTCAATTAATTTTAAAACGACAAAATCTTCTATAAAAAGTACTCCAATTGATTACAATAATTGACTTAGTGCGTTTTACTTCATAGAATGCAAAATTGAAATAAGTTATAGCAAAAGTAATCGTTACGTGGTGTTGGAGTTTTCTAGAGTTCTCAATTTGAAGAAGCATTTTATCTGTCTGTCTAATTTGAGTATAGTTGTGGAAGCTTTTCAAATTTAAGTTATTCTGATGAAAAATAGCAACAACATAGGAACAATTAACAACCTTTACAAAACAGACCATAAAAACTGTTACAGCAATCCATTTTTAAGCAGGTATTCCGCAGATTCCGTTATTAAAATCGTTAACTGAAGCTCGTAGCATCAAGAAATAGTACGCTATTAAGAGCGCCAAGTTAAGCAATAATTAAAAACATATATTGACTTCTCAAGGGCGGCTTTTGCAGCTTTTAAAATGGGGTATCATTCGCTATTAGAAGCGCCAGCCAAACGACAAAACCTCTCCACTATTAAAATCCTCAGCTTAGATTTTCTACGTTCTGATGCGGTCCGCTATTGAAAGTGTCAACGTAAGCTGCTAATATTCAGGTATTTTTCAATCCCGCCATTGCTGTAATGGATATTTACCGGCTAAATCGTCGAATAGCTTCCAAATTCAAGATCATACATGAGGCAACAACACGAAGAAAAACCCGTTGTAATTCTAAAATTCACGATAGCATAGCTAGGGGCAATTACTAGTCAAAATAAAAGACTAAGAAATTAAATACAAGTCTAACTTAAATGCGTGCTGATGAAAAATGTGTCAGTTTCGAAATACAAATACAGATACAAATGTAGTAGCAACTGCATATGCTCGCCTAATTATTCCAGTATAAAGCATAGATTTAAGGCTCTTAAACGAAACATAAAATAGAAATCTCATATTGATATGCCTCACGAATATTTAGTTTAAATAATAAATATTTACGTACAAATTTGACGTAATCATTAGTTGAAAAAGAATCGCGAATTTTATAGTATGGATATAAAATTAAATTGACAGAGAAATCAATGGATAAATAGAAGTGCGTCAGAGTTCGTTTGTAGACGATCCTTCCGAACTATTTCTCTGATGTCCCGCGTCTGTTTTGAAGGCAAGGGAATGATTGGAGCGTTCTGTATTTCACACGGTTTCGACATTGACAGTTATTGCGAGTCTCGCTTTTATACTGAAGTATTTTCCGAACGGCTGCGACTAGCTTAAGATTATCTTCTATTTGGGTAGATAGATATTCCTTTGCAGCGAAAAAAAAAGATTAAAATATTTCTCAGCCAACGCAGAGGATGTGATCGAATTACCACTTTTATCCTTTGGTGATAGCAATGATGTTCCAAAAATGCAGGCATTTATTTGCGGAAACGCTTTTTAAAAGCCTTGATGCGCTCATTGTTTAACCGCTTAATCGTTCAAACATGAAAGTTTGTATCTTCTACACTGCTATTATAGTTATCATTTTGAAAGTACGTTTTAATTAAAGGAGGCTGCTTGGAAATGTCACGTGTGGAAGAAAGGGCGAGAGTCTAACAAAGTGAAGAAACCTCGCAGGAAATTCCACTTCAAGCAAATTGCCAGGGCAGTGAAATTCACATCAAAACTTTTTGGGAGAGCCTTATCGAGAAGAATTAAAGCCACGGTTCTGTACGCAACCGAAACCGGAAAATCCGAAGGATACGCGAAAAAACTTTGCGAGCTATTTGGTCACGCCTTCAACGCTCAAGTTTATTGCTTGGCAGACTACGACATTTCAAACATCGAACATGAAGCTCTACTCCTTGTTGTGACATCTACCTTTGGAAACGGAGATCCTCCAGAAAACGGAGAAGTAAGTACCTGGTCTCTGCCTCGATTTTTTAATAAATTTTTAAAACGATTTTTAATAAATTTTTAAAACGATTTCAGGAATTCGCCAAAAATTTGTACCACTTAAAAATAAACGAGAACGGCATTAATAACGGCAGTGGAAAATTGAGGTAATAATACTTTATCTATGTACCCTTTTGCGCAGATATAAGCTTGATAAGTTAACAGTTTTAGTAATGCTTTTTAAAACGACATGAGAATAAGTAGCGCCAATTTAAGAGTTGCTTAATCTCTGTCCGCAACGATTAACCCATTTCTAATTTTTAACCTTTGAAACAGTATGTCAATGGCCTCGTCAAAATCATTTATTAAAGTAAACAGTCAAAGCGAAATTATAACTGCTAAAAAATTGGACCGTCTGGACTCCCTCCGAGGCTCCGCCAGTGAACCATTGATTGAGGATACCTTTGGCCCGCTGAGCAACGTCAGGTAAAATATGGCTTATGTAAATTGCACGCTTTTATCTCACGAGACCGAACTCCAAGGAACACTTAAGGAATCTTCCGAATGCACGACATTTTTCTTAAATACACTACACCCTCTTTCATATTTTACACATAGCAAATAAACCTAGACTAACTCATTAACTTCTGTAGATTCGCTGTCTTCGCCTTGGGATCCAGCGCATATCCCAACTTCTGCGCTTTTGGTCAATACGTAGACAATTTGCTCGGCGAATTGGGAGGAGAAAGACTTTTGAAAATGGCTTCGGGAGATGAAATGTGTGGACAGGAGCAGGCGTTCAGAAAATGGGCGCCGCACGTTTTTAAAGTAGCGTGCGAGACTTTCTGCTTAGACGACGACGAAACCATAATTGAAGCAACCAATGCTTTGCATGCGGAAACTTTATCGCCAGCAACTGTCCGATTTGCCGAGGCCAAGGAAGTCGATTTGGCAATATCGCTTTCTAAATGCCACAACAAGAAAGTGTACGCACACAAACTTGTACAAAGAGTTAACTTGCACGGTGAGAAATCTGCAAAGGCCACTCTTCTGTTGAAATTCAACACGACTCTGCCCTACAAGCCTGGAGATCATGTAGGAGTCGTACCTATGAACAGAGCTGAAATTGTAAACAAAATCATTAAGCGCCTAAAAGGCGTAGACGATCCAGATGCCATAGTCGAGTTGCAGTTTCATAAAGAAAGTCATACTGCAAATGGAGTGGTCAAAACTTGGACGCCTCATGAGCGCATCTCAGCTTGTTCTACTAGAGACCTGTTTTCAAGATTTTTGGATATTACCACGCCCCCTTCTCCGAATCTTCTGCAGTACTTTGCTTCAATTGCTACCGATGAAGAAGATCAGCGGCGACTCAATGTGTTGGCAACGGTAAATATTTGAATGTCTCATTAAGCGCCTTGTGATTGTTTCCTTTGTTTTTCAGGAGTCTGCTGCCTATGAAGATTGGAGGTATTGGAGATTTCCCAACTTGCTGGAAGTCTTGGAAGAGTTTCCTTCTGTGACTCCGTATGCACCTCTCCTCGTTGCTCAACTCAGCGTTTTGCAGCCTAGATTCTACTCGATATCTTCAAGTAGCGCTATGCATCGTGATAGTATTCATTTGACAGTAGCTGTGGTTGTCTATAAAACTCAAGGTATTTAATTCCCAAATATATTTATTAATAACAGTTGCCCTTATGTCAAATAAGTGCTATTCTAAAGTATAATTTTGGAGCAAAAACTAGATTTTAAGTAGGCTACACACTAGGTGATTTCGAAAGCAGAAACGAGTTTAAATATTATCTGGACTGATTGTTATGCGGGATAAAAATGTGCTATAAATAGATCTCTGGTTATTAATAAGGCGTACATCAAATTAATATTGAACTATGACAATATATTTTATGACAAGGCTTCTAAAACTAATTTAAAAAACTGGATGTCTTACAATCATTGTCTAAGACTTGATATAGGGCTACTCAGAAGCACTCCTTTCGACTTGCCGTCCACTAAAAACTACGAAGTTTAGTCTTTTGCGAAAATAAGTTTTATATATAGCTCTATTGGCAATCCACCGATGGAATCTCTAACGGGCAAAACTTTGATTAGCAAACAAATCCGTCCATTTAATGACATCTATACCAACACTAAAGCTTTTGCAACAGAATCAAATCCGAACCTATTAATCGAACATCAATGATGATCATCTTTTCACAATCAGTCGTCATAAATCTTTACAGCTTAGTTGAAGTTTTAAATAAATTCATATGAAATTGACGATTTTTAATGACAAATAAAATTACGATTACTATTACAAAACTATTTATTAATCAAAAGAACCACCATTTACATCAGTAGTTCTTTGCCAACGAGTTGGCAATGAATATATTCCGTGGTTATAGAAATCCTCATTTTTAGAGGCACCGAAGTCGTTAAAGATGTTAGTTTTTTTCGTAAAAATGTATTTTCTAGCAATGAATCCAGATATATAAAGAAATGGTTATGTCGGTTAAAAGTCTGGTGATTAAGCAGGATGCACAATATCTTCAATATTTAATTAGTTCAATTTTGAAATCGTCAATTGTGACGCATGTGGTCGTGCGTTATCATGGAGTAAGGTTACTCCGAGTCTGTTCACTAAATTACCATCTTTATTCTTGAGTTTTTCAAGCATGTTGTCTATTTCACTACAGTATGTTTCCTCCGATATTGATTCCCCTGGTTTAAGAAGTGATTTGAGCATTATTAATTTTGCCTACCATCATACAGTGACCATTACTTGTTTTTGATGTAAAGCTGGCTTGGGTGTTTGTATAGAGGCTTCATTTTTATCCAACCACTGTCCAAATCCTTTACGGTTATCATAAAGAATCAATTTTTCGTCTTGCGTGAAAACCCGATTCAAAAATGGCTCTCGGTTGTTCCTTAGCAATAAAGACGATGGGACTTCAAATTGACGTCTCTGTTACATATCTGTCAATTCATGTGGTATCCATTTATCCAGTTTTTCAGCTTTTCAATGTCATCCGGATGTCTAACAATAGTAGCATGAGAAACTGCAAGCTCTGTTGCGTATTGTTGACCATTTTTTGAAGATTAGATTCAACAATAGTTTTTAATTCGTTTATTTAAAAAAAGCATATTTCGGTCTTCTGCGGGGCTTGTTTTCAAGCCTGGTATCACCTGAACCAAATTTAGAGAACCAAAATCTAACGGTTCTTTCATTAGTGGTACCTGGTCCAAAAGTAGAATTAATGTTTTTTATAGCCGTAACTGCGTTATTTTGAAATTTGTATTCCTATAAAAAAACCACACTCTAATTCTCAGCTGACAATATGTTGTATGAAGCGATAAAAATGTAAAATTTGAAAAAATATTGTCGACAAACAAATTAATTCGACCCCTATATACCAAAGAATATAAATATCAAAAACTATCGCCAACTTTAATGCGCGTCCGTCTCCAAACACGGTTCGTTTGGACCTATAACGACAATTTCATGTGAACCAAGATAGTAGTAATAAAACATAAAAATACAGGACTAGACGTTTAAAAAGTAAACGACAAGTCCCCGCCAAAAAAAATCATCCCTTTTGAGAAAATTTGGGCCCAAAAAATCTAGACACTTTAATTTGAACTGAAACATCGTCTTAAATCTTCCATAACAACATACATTGCCTAGCTTATGCAAAATTTTGCACAAACATACCATTTTAAAGAATAAATTTGTGTTCGGAAAATCAAAGAGGTGCAGGTAAAGTTTCACTTCTGGTTTTCTAATTCACCTAAAGCTACCTGATAGCAAAATTTATAACTTTAAGCATATGTGCAAGATGCTTTAAACGTTTTGGTTCCGTTGTCTACTTAATACGATACTTTCAAAGTTGAAACTTTAGCATACTAATACTACAGTACCATTATTTATAACCCATCATTTTGGGAGTTACAAAACACTTTAAAATGCAACATTTTTTTAAGCCCTTTAAACAAGAGTCATATCTCATGTTAAAATTTACTTACCTTTACTTGGGTGGTTACACCAACTAAGATATCGGCTGTCATCATATGAGAGCGCTAGGAAAAAATTAGTTCAAAAAATATCATCGTATATTTTTCATCATTACCCTTTTAATTAAAACATGATAGAAGAGTTATTTATAAAAAAATAGCATAACAGTATATAAAAATGTCATAAGCCATATAAAGAAATTGATGAATAGATACAAGCTTTACTTATCACTACAAAGTGTGATATGGAACAAAACTGATGATGCATAAAGCTATATTGCATTTCGAACATTCTGTTCTAACTTTTGAAGTGGAGTTATTTCGAGCTCATCGCCGTTGCTTATAGTTGCAAGTTTATCGAACGAAATGTTCAATTTTGTCATACCTATAACTACCAGCTCCGGTTGGTAGTTTCAGCTTTTTTCCTCCAGCCTTTGGTGGATCGTTCGGCATTTTTAAATATGACATAGCCAAGTTCCTTCCAAATTTTACCTGGTCCATATTTTTAAATTTGTTTTGAGACCGAGCTAGTAACCATGAATTTTCCACTAACACATTAACCAGCCACGTAAATATTGACCACCACCATTTCCTTCCTCGAATTGATATTCGATAATAAACATTTTGGCTCATCCTGTCAGTTCCACCCATATTGCAAGTGTACATTTGGATCGAATATGGTACGTTTACAAAAATGTGGTTTGATTGATTCTTACTCCATCGCGTGATTTGTGTCTGCTGCAAAATTTTTTGAAGCTACTGTGAATATGAAATTGTGCCTCCAACGAGAAATAAATAGGTCCTTTATCGTCTTTCTTTCTCTTGAAATGTTTTGATGGTTGTAAGATTATTACTCCCCAACCTATTAACTCTAATTGTCCTTGTGCAATTATATCCACGGTTTTTCATTTCTAATAAAGGAAGTAGTGTGAACAAATTATTACATTTATATGATATGGATATTGTAATTTGTTTGAGGTATATTGGTCTAATAAGTAAAATTGTTGTCGAGCATTTGCCAAAAATGTTCTTCGTGTCCTCATTTCCTTTAAAAGTTTTTTTCTTGATATGGATCAAACGCAATCAAACAACCATTTGGAGAGTTTTGGCACTATAATTTGTATCAAAAACGTATTGGCTAGTTTCTTATTGTTTGTTTACACCCATTCTTTCCAAAGTATTCTTCTATAGCTTCGTCGTGACATATACGTATACTTTTCCATACATTTTCTTTGTACATGAGAAATAACTGGACGAATTTTTGAGAATTTAGCTGTCATTTGTAATTCACTATTTAGTTTGAAATGCAATGATTTCATTATAGTATCGAATCTATCTCTTCTCGTAGCTTCGTATATCGCAATATTTCGTAGGTCATCGCCGTTATTCCAATACCTAGCGTTTCTTGATAATACATTATAGTCATAAACAGGCAGTTCTTGTTTGGTTAATTTTACATTAGACCAGTTTTTTCACAAACAATATTCAGAGCTGGCAGAAATAAAAAATTCAAGTAATTCATCATCAAAAAACATTTCGAAATACTCCACAGCTGTCATTTCACTTATATCACCAACTAAGCAGGAGGGAAATCTACAGAACGTGTTGTTTTGCCACCGTCGATTCAAAGGAGTTTGTCCCTTTTTTCCCACTTGTATTGGTATCCTCAAGTAAAATTTGTTTCTTAGTTATTTTTCTTTCTGCCAGTGCTAATAACTAATTTGGAGACAACTTGTTTACATCTTCACCATCTCCTTCATCGGAATCTTCACCGGTTAACTCACTAGAATCAAGATGTTGAATATAAATTCCCTGCAAATCATTATTATCCTCGTTTTTTATAATATCAATTAGTTCGGCTAAGGTGTACGACATAAAAATAAATATGCAAAAATGTATGTACATTAACTCCCCTAGCGTCGTCATATGATAACAGTGAAATTTAAAATAAAATTACTAATACCGAAAATACTTACATTGCGATAATGCGTTAGCGTTAACGCCTATTCCAATAAAACACTAAATTATTTAAGTTAAACATTTGTTATCACTATAAGTCATAATAGTGCATATAAGTCGGTTCCCCTACTCTATTACTATAAGAAATATCTTCTGCTTTATTAGTCGTAATAAATGCAGATATTACTTGCGTCATCATATGGAGACACTAAGAAAAAATGGGTTAAACTGGGTACATGATTAAAACTCGACTGATTACTTTAACGACTAGACAAATTGAAACAATTTTAAGTAAATTTTTGGTTAGAAAATTTTCCACGTGGCTTTCCACATCACAAAAGTTGGCACAAATCTACGATTTTACTATAATGCTGGCATGTCAAAACTTATCACTTCAGGTCATACAGTCTGAGTGCTGTCCCATACAGTCACACTCGGCATGTCAAAAATTGACAAAATGGTTTCAAGACCCAGCAATACTTGAAGAGCCGTCAAACTATCAAGGATAGTAATTCCTTGCCTCTACTATGGGTATTTTCCAACTTTAGTGGCAACTGCAAATGTAGCAAATATTGAATTAACGATCAACATGTTCAAAACTGCATGCTTTATTCTTTGCCCACTAATTGATAATATTATTTCAGATGGTGAAGGGCCTACACATTACGGTGTATGTTCCAATTATCTGCAAGACCTTCCGGTGAACGAGGAAGTCTATTTGTTTGTGCGAAGCGCGCCCAACTTCTACTTACCATCTGATCCTGTAACACCTGTGATATTAGTTGGACCTGGAACTGGCATAGCTCCGTTTAGATCATTCTGGCAGGAAAGATTAGCCCAGCTGCAAAGCAAACGGAAGATAGGCAAGATGTGGCTGTTCTTTGGCTGCAGGCAAAATGAATTGGATTTATACCAGAAGGAAAAATCAGATATGCTGGAAAGAGGCGTGCTAACAAAAGTATTTCTAGCGCTTTCCAGAGAACCGAACGTTCCCAAAACTTACGTGCAAGATTTAGTCCTGAAAGAAGCCGCAGAAGTCTATAAGCTTATAGTTCTGGAAAAGGGGCACTTTTACGTTTGTGGCGATTGCACAATGGCTGAAAATGTTCACCAAACTCTAAGAACCATCATACAGAAGTATGGCGGGATGAAAGATCAACAAGTTCAAAACTATATGCTTTCCATGCGGGTACGTTAAATACAAAAGCAATATACCTGATTTCAGTTTTTTTCATCTAATGTATTTTCAGGATGAAAATCGATATCATGAGGACATATTTGGCATTACTTTAAGGACAGCGGAAGTACACAATAGATCCAGGGAATCGGCAAGAATAAGGATGGCATCTGAACCCTAGCAATACATGTTTTAATTAACATAAAATAGCCTAAATTAATAAGCAATGTTTTAAAGTTTTAAGATGTTAAAAATTTTATAATCGGATATTATATATTAATATATCTTAATCGAAACTACTCTTTTTACTACATATATTACTGTAATTATTGAATATTATAAGAGAATTTTAAAGTTTTAAACTATATTTAATATTGTCGGCATTATTGTAAATATTCAATTCCTTACATATGAAGTACGCACATTGCATATAATACACGACATTTTTAGGTATTACTAAATGTGATAATAGCACAATTTTAACAATTAAATCTTCAAAAATATATTATTATATCCTAAAAATTATTAGCTTAAAGAAACAGGTTATCTGAAGTATGTAACTATCAAAACTAAATACTATATACGCAAATACTGAATCATCGAAAATTTTAAATAACTACATTTCCTTATGTAACACTTATGTTCTATGATTGTGTTGGTTACAATTGCATTTAGTTTTTATTGAAGTGAAATGAAATCATTTTATGGTATGTAAATTAAATTGGTTGTTGTAAATTTTTATTTTCTTACAATAAATCGTTGGACAAAAATGTTTTTCTTTTAAGTATCTCTCAACTTTAAGCAAGACCTTGTCATGCTTTTATCTCTTGCAAAGTCAATACAATTTAATATTGATATCTTTTATCACGAAATGACTCATATTCAGTAATTTATCTTATCTACATTTCAACAAACAGATAGTTAATTAGTACGAAAGGCACCAAAATGGGTTGCGCTACAGGAATAGTGAAATTTATTGTATTAACATTTAACTTCTTATGCCTTGTAAGTATGAGTTATATAAATATAGTAAATCTTAATACTCTTATTATGTAATAATACTATAATTATTTATTAATAATTATAATTAATAACGCAATATTTTCTATGAAATGGGGCGTTTTTCAAATTCTTATATAACGTTTAAAAATAATAAATCTACAGTAAGAGGCAATTTAAATAATTTGTATTAGTTTCTTTTTAATTACCTGCAACTATCTCTTATAAGTGTATGTGCAGTAAGGTATAAAAGTGCAGAATAAATATTAAAAAAAATATTTGCATAAGATCAATTTTAACTTGATTTATACTGGTGAGTCAATACATTCTGGGCAAATTCCTCCATTTCAAAACAAAACTGTTTGTTCAAAACTTTTGGAAAATAGACAAATAGTTCGAAGCCAACTTAAGCTATTTTAACCATAAAACTATATCTATGTACTTTTCTAATAAAGCATTATTTTTTAGTTAGCTGGAACAGCTCTAATAATTGTGGGAGTTTTGTTCAAATTAGCTATTAACTCTGAGGAGATTTCAGTGGATGATAAAACAGCTTATGATTTAGCGCCCATATTTATAATCGTCGTTGGATCAATTGTATTCGTCATTTCCTTTTTTGGATGTTGCGGCGTTATCCGTGAAAGCACATGTCTCTTAACTTCGGTTTGTACTGTTTTCTGTTGCTTTTCTTCACTCTAGTAAGAAATTTTATTTTTAGTATGCCGTTACGTTAATAATAATCCTACTACTTCAAGTAGCGATTGGTGTTTATGCATTTCTAGAAATAAAAGATGCTTCCAAATTGCAAGACGTCCTTTCAAGAGGAATGGAAAAATCCTTCAAAGAAGCAACTTATGGAAATAGCACATCAGCAAAAGAATTCTTTGATAACATACAGAGTACCGTAAGTATTTTACGGTGTGATTTATAATTAGTAAAATTCATACAATACATTAATTACTTTACAGTTGCATTGCTGCGGGCTAAAAAATGCCACCGATTATGTTGATAACATCCCAGAAAGTTGTTGTGAATCTGACAAGTGTACAATTGATAATGCATACCCGCAAGGTTGTACTGAAGCTGTATATGAAACTGTTGTTAAAAATATTAGAATAATTGGTATTGTCGTGATCAGCTTTGCCGCAATTGAGTTAATTGGATCAATTCTGGTTTTGTGTCTCGTCAGCTCAATTCGAAATGAAAATAGGAGAAGACATTACTAATATAAAATTATTGCTATTTCATATTGTCATTATATTTTATAAGTATTAAAAAACGTTGACTTATATGAGACATTTCAATAAATTATTCACGGTGTCTAAAAGGGTGAATTTCTTCGTTATTATAGTATTATATTGTAAAAACAAGATCAATGCTCAACTATAGAAACTAAAAGATATAATTTTGGGATTATAATGGTATTAACCTGGTATAATATTTGAATAAAAATATAGCACAAGCTTTATTACATTAAAAAATCACAAACAAAATATTATAAAAGTAAAAAATAAGTGTAATGAGTAACAAATCAGAAGAAGTTGAATTTTTTCTTCTTATTATCTTTTACCGGAGAAACTGCAGAGGCAGAACTTGACGACTCACACTCATCGATATCTTTATCTGCATCAACTTTATGAGGGCTTTTCAACTTGAACTTCTTGTCCTTCTTAGTTTTCTTTTTTGATTTCTTTAAAGACTTAGACTCTAATGGCAATGTGTTTTCTTCTCTCTTCGAGGCGTAGATATTCAGATGATTATTAATGCTGTCATCTTCCTCTGCTTCGCGTACTCGGTCCATTTCCAAACATTCAATGATCTCATTTCGCCTCTCCACTATTTCAACTAGCCTGTGATACAAAAATGCACATGAGTAAACGTTTCATTAATATTAATACAGCAGCAATATTATTTCTACATACCTATTAATAAGTTCCTCTTCCTTTGCTTTATCGTAATCGGTTTTGTAAGCCTCTGGTTTCATCATTAAGCACCTAACTTGGTATTCAATATCAGCATGCTCCTCTTCTAATCGTTGCTGTCTTTGTCTAATTACAAATTGACGTTAGGAATTGATTTTAAAATGTTGAAATTGTAAACTTACAAGTACATTAATTCCGCCTGGCGCCTGCAGAGGTCATTTTTCTCATTAACAACTTCGAATAATTGAAGAATTAAATCCTCTACTTCAATGGGTACTTGGTTTTCAGCTTCGGTGTTCGGGCCTTCACAACGATCCCTGATGATTTGCTCCAAACGAACGCCTTGTTTTTCCAAGCCCTGTTGCTGTAGCTCTATAACATCCAGCTCCCTTTTAATTTCCAAAGTGGGCAAAGATTTGATGGTTCTTCTTTGTGGGACAGGCCTGGAGGGCGCAGGGCCTTTTTTTCGTTTCCACTTCCCATAAGTGCTTTTGTCTGGATTTGGGAAGGTATATTCCATATCTGAAAGTTCATGCTAAGTTTTAATACAAATTAAATTTGCGGGGATACAATTGAAAGCAATTCCAAATAACCAAAATGAGGGAGAAAACAGTACAATTTAATACTTACTGACAGAGGCTTGACTTTGGCGATTCTTGTTCGCTTCATCTTTGTTAATTTTTTGCTGCTCTGTGTCGCCCTTCTTGTAAGGTGTGGAACTATGAATATCTTTTTCGACACCTCCGATGGGGGTTTGCTCTTGATTTGCGGGTGATGGCGGTTTATTAGGTTTACTTTCGCTTGTTTCTATGGCTAGTTCTTTCGGTCTAGAGCTATCAGTTGATAGCGTAGTGGTTAAACTGGGTGGCAACGGTGCTTTTTTGGCTTTCCTTATTTTATGAGCAGTCTTGGGGGATTGTGGCTAGAATTCGAAAAGTGGTAAGAAAAAAATGAATCTTGCTGAAATTAAGCAAATACAACAATAATATTCAATAACTTTCTACCTCAATCCCCAATCTACTAAAAAAACGCAACACTTCAGGGTCCATCGTTTAAATGATTTTTGCGGGAGCGACACTTATTCTTCCAACAAGTTTTGGTGTATTATTTATAAAAACTAATATGTTAGATGCTAACATACGTGTTCACGTGTGAGTTGGAAACTACTACTTACACCCCAAACTTTAACAAAGGGCTTTCAGATCCGCTTTGTAAAGATTTAGTAGGAGGGATAGTGCAGCTGCATTTTATGACCTGCAGTATAATTGTTATTCGTAGGAACGTTAAGATACAATAAACAAAACGAGCACAAAATATTTGTGTAAGAAAAGTACTAAATTAGCCATATTATAAAGTCGCAAATTTAATAAATATAGTCAACAATCAGGCTGATTTTCGCCCATAACAGAAACTTAATGGTTTAAGGCATAACCTAATTACAAAAAACTCGCACATCGGATTTGACTTTTGGGCGCAAATACTGATTTCATGTCAAATCTACTCCTAAACTCATTGGGTAATTAAATAATAGGATATTTTAGGTCACATTTGCATTAAAAGTTCATAGTGCAGTGCGATTTTGCTATAATGCAAGTATATTAAATTTCATTTACGGATCTAATCGTGTTTTTGCCGTATCATATTTACATGCATACACGCAGACACAGACGATATTCTAAAATAGTATAAACTGACTCAGAGGATTTCAAAACGACCAAAATATTGGAAATGTCGAAACAAAATTTTTCGCGAGAACAATTCCGATTTTAAAATTTAACTTTTTGTTCAAATAAAAGATCACTAACGCTCACCTGCTATAACGTTTCACTAAACAACAAGCAATCAAATACCTTTCAAACTATAAAAAATATAGAACAATCACTTACTCCATACGACAAACAAACTCAAAATGAAATCAGGAAGACAATAACAAACAACGTCAAGGCTATAAACAACTATACAGAAGCAAAACTATAAGAAATCAAAAACAAATGTTACAACTAAATTTACAAAGAAACTCTACGATTCAAAAAAGAACACCCTAACATCATTATCACAAAAACAGACAAAAGACAAAAAACCGTTATACTTAATAAAACAGAATACATAGAAAAAGCAGATAACAACTACTAGACGTAACAACATATAAAAAACTAACAAAAAATCCCACCAAAAAATTTGAAGCAAAAAACAACACTTTAATACAAAAATGATACAACAATTTAAAAATAAATGAAGAAACAAAACCAAACTCACAACAAAAACTCCAAACCACCATAAATTTACTTTCTACTAAAAATTCATTAAAAGGATAGACCCTTTCAACCCATTGTAAGTTCAATTGAAGCTCCTACATACAAATTATCAAAATTCCTACCAAATATAATTTCCAACATATTAAATAAAAAAGAACACGCCATAACAAATTCACTTCATAGAAAACTGAAATCGAAATCTATACACAAACAACACAAAGTTATATCTCTAAACATCATATCGCTGTTTACCAACATCCCCATCAATTTAACCTTAGATATAACAAAAAAACTACAGGGACAAACTTGAAAATCTAACAGATCTAAACGGAGAATTTATAGAAGCAGTTCAGCTATGTTTAAACTCTACATATTTCATATTTCAAGACAAATACTACCAGCAACCTTTGGATGCCCCGTGGGATCACCATTATCAGCTACAATAGCCAATTTAACAATGGAATATCTACAAGAAAAAGTTCCTTCTAAACCTTCCTTCTACTTCAGATATGCAGAAAACATCATTCTTACATATCAGCCTAACAAATCTGAGGAATTACACATTCAACAACTTCCACTCTAAATTATCCTTCACCATGGAAATAGAATCCAACAACAAAATTTCATTTCTAGACACATTATTAATAACAGGAGGGCGATAATAAAATTACAACAAACTGGTACCAAAACGATACACACAGTTGGAGATTTTGACTCAAGCCACTCAATATCACAAAAGAAAAACAACCTAACAAACATCATTACAAAATCCATTGAATTGTGAGCCGAAAAATTCAAAGCAGAAAATATGAAAAAAGTCGAAAAAGCCTTTTTGGAAAATAATTAGCCATGTAAATTAATAACAAAATACAATATCTTATATATCCAAAAATAGCAACAAGATCGCTGAAGAAAAAGCAAAAAAAAACTTAAAAATCCAACATACGCTCCAATTCCCTTTATTAATTCAGGATCCTATGTCCCTAAAAACAAACTAGTCAAATTCAATACAATACCAGCATTCATCGCGATAGCAAGAAAAATTATCGTACTAACGAATACAAAAACAAAATCAACAAGAAAGATATAAACAACGTAGTCTACAAAATCAAATGCGAGGAATTCAATAAAAAGTACATTAGATCTACTTCTCGACTATTAAACTCCAGATTGAATCAACATTAATCGGGCACTAATATAAAATCGAACAGCACTGCACTAGCAAGATATGCAAACGAACAAACTCACTCGTTCGACTATGAAAACAAACAAATTCTGGAAATAGAAGACAATGCAAGGAAACGTCTTCTACTGGAAATACTGCACATTAAAACAGAAGAAAATGCTTGCAGTAGTAAAAAAGATATTGCTGACCTACCCCCAGAATACGAAAGCGTACTTACAACTAAAAAATAAAGGAGACACTAAAGTAACCAATTCAACCTAATAATTATTATTAAAAATAATAAAATGTGTGTTTACAAACAATTATTTTAAAAATAACCGACGATACGTTATAATCATAAATCTACCACTAAATAAAAAATATATATGTATGTATATATGTGTTCGGTCTGTCTTGCGGTGCTGGTGACATTAAAAATCATGGAAAGAGATGATGCTAGATTTAAAAATGCACAGAAAATGTATTAGATTCGAAACTGATAATTGATTTTAATCTTCAATCTTACGTGGATCACGGGCAAGAAGTATTCGAAAGGACTGATAAAAATATGTTTCAAAACAGACATTTCATTCAACTTGGACTCCAAACTGAACCTACCAAACAATAATATTGGCAATGACATTGAAGATCTCCAAAGGTATCGGGCTACAAATGCATTCGATAGTAATCAAAGGGCCCTCCGAGGCAACATGACATAAACTCGAAGAAACACTTCTATATCATAGTTATTGTCTTCTAAATCTATGGCGAAAGACGATAAAATAGAAAAAACAATGATTCATATCCTATGTGACTGTGAAGTTTTTGGAGTGGAAATTTAGCTGTCATAGCAACTAACTCTAGAAGAAAAAAGATAAATAGACCAAGACCTTGAATATGGATTTCCTACAGAGATAAGAGTTACCCACATAGAATACGAAATAGTGTCAAAGAGGTCTACTTGTCAAACTAGACTCAACACATTTACATAATATAAATAAGTAGAAAGTAAATGAACTATCAATATCAGTTTACAAATCAAAACATAAAGGGAAAAGATCAGTTGCAAAAATTATCTTTAGGCTATTTCTTAGATTTAAAAGCCCTTTTTTCCTGTGAATCATGAATAGGCTTTTTGTGGACTATGATCTCAATTATTATTTTTTTTGAGTTGTTCTGTTTAAATACAAATTGTACAATGGCGATCAGCTTGTCTTAAGCAAGACTTGCCCCCATTAGATCTTCTATATACTTCTATATCTATACTTATATATTGCGTTTATCAGTAATTAGCCTCACTAGACTTATGGTCGCAGCACTGCTATTGTTTGGAAAATCACCCTTTTTAACTCAAGCTCGTTCAAATTGATAAATCAGCATTGAACTATTAGAATTCTATATTTTTAAAGCATTTTTACTTTTATTTGTGGTGTTAAGTAGTTTCAAAATTGCTTATGTTGGTTCTTTCGAGTTCCTCGGTGCTAAAGAACATTTTTAATCAAAGAGTGAAACAACACCATTTTGTGTTTATATTATAGGTAGAATGGGCTATTAATTGTTCTCTGCGACATAAAGTCAAAGTCACATGGACATACAAGAAATTATTACATTAGTTTTTGTATGGCATAAGAATTTTAAGCCAATCTCTCCATTGAAATTAGAGGTTCATTGGACAAAAAGTGTACATTTGATAAATGTTTATATGACTATACCAGGTTTAAATTAATTTAAATTTATTTTGATTCATATTAGCATCGGTTACACAACAAATCTCCAACCAATAAAGTGAGTAGCTTCAACGTTCCTGTTATTTAGCTTTCATTTGGAAAGTTCAATATTGATAAGAAAATAATCACTAAAATATTGATATCGTTGATAAAAATCATTTTGAAATGAATTCCAGAAATTACTGATAAACTCAAAGCATCTACGACTTACGTTACGACGTAAAAACAGAACATTTTATACATTTCCGAGCTAAATATTTACAAAAGTTGTGTATTTTTCAGTATTTGAATTTTCAGGCGTAAGTATACCCTCACCACATAGTCTTCAGGTAGACTTTATAAAAATTTCATTCCCATTTACTTCCCTTGTACACTAAACAATATTTTTACCGTAGGGATTCGTCAATAACTTCAAGAATTTAATTATTATTTAATCAATGACCTTATTCTAATCACATATAAAAAATTTGGAGCATCGCCACTTTATCCGTTGACTTTCAGTCAAACTAAAAATTGCTTCATTGCATCTTTTAACGATCATTATCATCACATTTAAAATAGTCTTTAAGAGAAAAAAATGCATTTTAACTTTCGGCTTACAAATTTGCCTAAAACTATGCAGAATTATAAAAGCAAAATGTGTATTAATTTATTTATTTAGCCATTTTAAATGATCATTTCAATACGAAAATAAACTTCTGTTCTCCTGCCAAATTAAAATAATTTTCAAGATGCTCTAATTAAATCATATTTTACAGTTTTAAAAATTGTCTGCTCCATAATGCACTGAACCTATCAGCATTGGTATTGATTTTCATTTTTCAGACTAAAAATATAACTAAATTAAACTAAGTCGCTTAATAATAACATGGTTATACTGATTACCAGTCAAGTGATTACATTACATTATTCATTTTATTACATTTGGGTGCACAAATTTAGTTTTAGCAAAAAAAAAATCACTGATCCAACCTATTTTTTATGTTATTTGCTAATTTTAGTTAGCATATCATTGAAGAATTTAAGTCCACCTTCGTTTACCTAATGAAGCTCAATTTAAGTCCATTTAGATTTTTCACACAAGCTCTATATTTTACAGCATCTCAATTAAAAATCTGTACTAAAAATCTTTATTTAATAGTTTATAATGAACATCTTACAGATTTTGTGCACCAAATGGCTTGATGTTTGATATATCCTAGATTTTCAATGACTAACATATATAAGAAATGTCATGCCAATACCATTATTTAATCTACAGGTTTCCTCCCAAAAAAATGTCTGTAGGTGCATGAAAATGTTAAACAGGACACTCTAAATATGGTATATTAAAGTGCTATTAAGATCAACTTTAAAGAGAACTCACCACACTTGTACAAGGACTAGATGTTAAGGAGCTGTGGGCAGAATCAAATTTTTCAACTACATTGCTACTGGGAGGCCTCGGGGCTTGCTTCTTTTTCCGCCCTTGAATGCTAGGAGTTGTGGATGTACTACTGGCTAGAGAAGTGTTCGATCCAAATGCACTGGAGCTTCCCAATGATAGCCCAGATTTTCTAGGCTTCGGTTCCGGAGTGATACTTAAAGTCCTAGTAACACGATATTTTAACATTACTTATTTGCAAACCACAGCATTTTTTACATAGCCACAAGAAGTCGAGTGGAACCCAAGTAACATTGCATTCAAACAGTTAGATGTTTTCAACTAGGTAGCATATAAAGTCGTGGGTAAGTAGTGTTTGGAAACAATGGGCAGAGGAAAAGAAGAAAAGGAAGTGGGCATTATCCAACACAAAAGCAACTGCACACCTACTAATTACAATTGCAATGAAAATAATATAAATGACAGTTAAGAAGCTTTATCATGTGTGAATAGTTAATGAGTTGAATGACTCACAGATGTGGTCGTGGTAAAGCAGTGATGGGAATTTCAAGACAATTACAAAATTATAATGACAAGTCAAAAGCCTCACAAGCTAACAGGTTCGGCCATAATATTATTATATTGTAACTTTAGTAATGAAAATTATGAACATGTAGTTACAAGCTCAAACAGTTAAAAATTTGCGCCGGTTACAAAATGCATTTGGGTAACAGTAACAGATGTTATAAAAACATCTAGATTTATTTATGTGTTTCAAGGCAATATAATTAAGACCACTTACTTGTTGTTTCTAGGCATCGGTATAGGTTTAACTCTGTCATTTTCACATTCATCTGCAGGCTCTTCTCCATCACTCCAAAATGGGTTTAAACTAATTCTAGGAGCAACAATAACTTGTTTAACATCATTATGTTCTAAGGAAGACGGAGCACTATCATCGAACGGATTTATGCTTATTCTTTCAGAAGAATATCGTTTTAAATCTAAAGGTGAATCACCCGTTGAACTTATAACTAGTCTAGAGTCTGGAGTTGCTTTGATTTTCCTCCTTGCCATTGGTTTTGGAGCATCTGCAGATGCCTGCAAAACCTCATCATCCTCATCTTCATCAAAGGGATTTAAAGGATCCTTTTCTTTCTTCAAAGTATCTTGCAATGTGTTATCATCAAGTTCATCATCACCAAATGGATTCAAATCATCAGGATAATCTTTTTGAGCTTCAATCACTTTTTCTTCACGACTCTTTTGTTGAATATCTTCCTCGTTGATCGTCTCAGATTCTTCTTCGTGTAGAGATTTAGTTAGATCAACAAAAGCAATAGTACATTTCTCTTCAACTTCTTTAGGTGGACTATCTTTTACATCAATATCAGACTCAGTATCGCTAATTTCAATTACTGCCTCATCATTTTTGTTACTCACAGTTTTATTTACATCATCACTAATTTTGGTATCTAAAGGCAAATCGTTACACTCTAACTCTCCACTACTACCTATTGCATTCGATCTCTTCAATTGCTCATTTGAATCAAGGCTTTCTTGTAAAGGCACTTTGTTCAACATACTATTTTCGGTTAAATCTTTAAATACATCAGACTTCTCAGTTCGCCTACTACTTATGTCTTCCTTACTTGCTTGTATACTTAAATCTATTTTAATACTATCTTTAACATTACTATTTGCAACTAAAACTCCGTTATCACTACTAAAGTCTATACTGTTTTCTAACACAGATTTAGCGGGGCTGATTTCTGGAGATTGTTTGTCTATTGACACTTTCTCTGTAGATGAATGTCTACGTGAAAATTGCTTTTCTGTAGGTTGTTTTTCAGGAGACTGTTTCTGCTCAAACAGTTGCATTCGAGCTTTAACTATAGAAGACACATTAGTTCCGCTATTAAGGGTAAGTTCTGTGTTTTCTTTGGTAACATTATCTTCATGGTCCAGTTTTTGACTGGCAGTTACTTGTTGCTGATTTATCCTACTGCTAACATTATTATTTACAATCAAATCTAAAATTGCTACATCACCATGCTGTGTGTCAACTTTTGATTTGGGATCTTCACTATATACAATACTGCTTGTTTTATTGTCTATATTTTTAACATTTTCACTGCTACCCGTGGCACTGCCAAACAAAGCGTTTGCTATTAAATCAGGAGGTTTCGACTCCGGTAAGTCCGGAGGGTCTTCATCTTCTGAAGATTCTGACAGTTCTATCTGGCTTTGAATAAAATGGGACCTTGCGCTATTGAACTCGTTGGAAGCATTGGTCAACGTCGATGTTTTTTGTAAATATGGGTCATCTGTTTCTTCTAAAGCCGTTTCGAACATTTGGCTATAGCTATCTTCTAATTTTTGTGCAGATTTTTCTTCGTCACTTAAGCTGCGATTGCGGAAGGAATCTTTTTGGGGCATTATGCTTTCGGGGCTTTTCAATTTTTCTTCGTCAGGACAAATTTCGCAGCAAAATTGAAAGTCGATTTCGGTTTCATAATAATTTGCTAAAGTTAGTTGGCTGTTGCATCGGGCGCAGCGAAAACAGGTACGGTGATAAAGATGTTTGCCTACATTGAGACGTTCTGCTATGAAGACTGGTAGGCCACATTTTGCGCATGGTTCTCTACGTGGCGTACCAACGACAGCTTTTGCTGCAACCTAAAAATAAAGATGAGTTAAAACATTTGGAGTACTAAAGACATGAAACAAAATGCCAAAAGCAATAGTTACCTTTTATTTAACAAAATATTTCTGGCTTATACTGCCCCATTATATCCAAGCTTTCTTTGTCCTAAACAACAAACAGTGTGGGTTAAGATAGAAACACAAAAAATATTGCGTTTCTGTGCAATGTGCATTTGTTGTTGGTTTGCTAATTTTGAGGATCTTTTTCTAGGCGTCGCTAAGTACTTACTGTTGGTATTTTAATGTTAGTCTTAAAGTCAATAGAACTACATTTAAAAATTGATACTACATCTAGTTCTAATCTACATTAGGACTACAGTTTATAAAATAGATACTAACTTATCAGTAATGGCTAAATAATACTTTCATTTTGAAATTTAGGTAGTTGTAATTAAGTTTTGTGTAAATACTACAAGTACATATCAGGTATCAATGTTTGGTTCATATTTGGAAAGAGCACCTAATATTACAACACGAGCGTACTGGACTAGATAAAAACTACCTAATATCAATACTACATTTGAGTTCTTATAGTATAAAGGTTGGCTTAAGCTACTTTAGTAATATTAGGGTTTTATTTGTGTAATGCCGCTTTTGGAGGTCACTTTTAAACCAATTACAGAATTTTTATAATTGCTTTTGGAAAGTCATCCAAAGCGACCTCACAGACTTAGTCTTTAACTAAATTGTGTGCGAAATAGCAGGAGAGTACAAATAAAACTGTCAGCGATTGTGTTCGCGATGCCAAATCAACGGCTCAAATATCTTTCGTTTGTCTTCATAAGGCAAAATCTGATCGGCCAATGGAGGTTGGTGAGAAAATTTAGAGAGTCAGATCCAAAACCCACTGTTGGCTTAAGCTACTTTACTAATATTAGAGTTTTATTTGCGTAATGCAGCTTTTGGAGGTCACTTTTAAACCAATTAAAGAATGTTTATAATTGCTTTTGGAAAGTCATCCAAAAGAGCGACCTCACAGACAAATAGTCTTTAACTAAATTGTGTGCAAAATAGCAGGAGAGTCCGAATAAAACTGTCAGCGATGGTGTTCGTGATGCCAAATCAACGGCTCAAATATTTTTCGTTCGTCTTCATAAGCCAAAATCTGATCGACCAATGGAAGTCGGTGATAAAATTTAGAGAGTCAGGTCCAAAACACACCGTTGGCTTAAGATACTTTATTAATATTAGGGTTTTATTTATGTAATGCAGCTTTTGGAGGTCAGATTTAAATCAGTTAAAGAATGTTTATAATTGCCTTTGGGAAGTCATCCAAAAGGGCGACCTCACAGACTAGTCTTTAACTAAATTGTGTGCAAAATAGCAGGAGAGTCCGAATAAAAGTGTCAGCAATAGTGTTGGTGATGCCAAGTCAACAGCTCGAATACGTTGTGTTTAAGTCAAAATATGATCGACCAATGGAGATTGGTGACAAAATTTAGAGAGTCAGGTCCAAAACACAATGTCCATTCAGTAGAACTGTAATCCTGGAATGGTTTCAAAACAACTAACCAAATTGAAAATGTTTTTGATAGTGAGTTGAAAGGAACTCAAAGAACTCTTCGGTTAACAGCCTGCATTCCATTTTTGTATAGTATATATAATTGCCCATTTCTTGTACAAATTCTAGCATCATATGAGAAGTTGGTCAGGTATGAAAATGCGGAAAGAAATTTTTAATGGTACATAAAAACAACAGTTAGAAAATTGCCTTAGTTTGTTGTATTTGGTGGGATTGTCGCTACTTAATATGGTATGAAATTGAAAAGAAATCTAAAAATGACTGCAGAAATTAGAAGACAATAATAGGATCAAATGAGTTTGGCTTGAAGGCTACAACTAATTAATAAGACAAGTCCCAGACGACAAAAAAATTCAGAAATTAGGATAAGAACACTTGCGGCATCCTGCATATAGTATTGATTTGCCCCTTTGGATTGTCTTTCGTTTCATATTCGTCTATACCATCTTATGGACCTCTGGTATTCGATCACTCAAAAACACTTTTAATGAATTAAGAGATAAAAAGTAGAATATTATTTATCGCAAAGTAATCGTAGATTTAATTATTAGTTGGCCAAAAAATTAAAATCTTTAACTTAAGCATTTAAAATTGCATTACACAAACAAAGCTCTAATACAAAGTTTAATTGCTCAAATATTTAATCACTTAATAAATGAACATGACCTATACTATCACTCCTCTCAGTAGAGGGAATACTGATTTGCTCGTGGTAACATGCGTAATGATTTAGTAAAGTCCACATATTAGAACCATTCTGATTCTTATCGAATATTTGTAATTGCTTCACTATTTTGCAAATTAATTTTAGTTACACATAATACGTTTACTTGATTGTGTTAGAAACAGAAGAAGCATGCAAACAATTTTACTGTTTTGTATATATAATCATGTAAAATTATTGGTATTATTTTTAAGAACTATATTTATATCACTGTCTTAAAAAAAGAAGAAAGAAAATGTATATACCAGGTGCGCAAGTATAAAATGTCGGTGTTTTCATAAAAAATACACAATTATTTAAGCACACGGGTAAAACATTTTTTCTTCAAAGTATTGGCCTTCGCTTTTATTTTATCCATTTCTTGTTAAATTTATGGACACCATTCCAAAAGAAAGCTTCAACTTTCATTGATATCCATTCATCGAACCATTTTTCTACATACAGTCTTGACGGTTTGATCAGCCAGTGCGTGCCCTATCGGCGAAAAAAGGTGATAATCAAACTCAAGACGCTAGGTTTGGTGAATATGGCGGGTGGGGTAGGAGATCCTAACCAAGCGAATAAATCGTTTTTTGACCAATTTGGCTGAATGTGCAGGAGCGTTGTTATGCTGTAGAATGACTTTGCCGTATCTTCGAGCCCATTCTGGGTGTTTTTCGATCAATGAGTGGTTTAAATTGATCATTTGTTGCCGGTAGCGGATGGTATTAACTGTTTCGCCGGGTTTGAAAAGCTCGAAGTACACTACTCCCTTCTGATCCCACTACACACACAGCATTGTCTACCTCCCAAAACCATCGGGGTCTGTACTCGAAGTTGATGGGTCTCCTAGCGTTACCAACGATTTTTTACGTTTGGGATTCTCAAAATATATCAATTTTTAATCGCCAGTTACAACTCAATGCAAAAACCCTTTCTTTTGTGGAGTAAATGCAGCATTTTGCACAAAGTTTTTCGTCTTTCCATCTGCTGTTTCTTCAGTTTGTGTGAAACCCATTTTCCAGCCGTTTGAATCTTCCCCATGGCTCTCAGACGATCGGAAATGGCTTGCCGAATGACATTCAACAGTTCTGCCATCATTTGTTGTGTTTGTGTGTCTTCATCCTATAATGCTACACATTTTTTGGTCTATTTTCAAGTTCTTTGTCAATAACAATGAAATCGCCGCTTTTGAAACGCTGAATCCAGCGTTCACAAATATTGAAAGTTGGAGCAAGATCGCCGTAAGTTTCTACAAGAATTCGATGACTTTCGGATGCCTTTTTCATTTGATTGAACAAGAAAATCATTACATGCCGCAAATGCTCTATACTTGGGTCAAAGTTTGACATGTTTAACACGAAAAAGAAGTATGCTATAAAGAGTACAAATAAGTCCGCCGTTTTTTATAAAAAATTGAATATTTATTGTAACAGAACGGTAGTTTATATTTATTCAAAGTATTATCCAACACTAGCAACCACTTTTTCCCATCTCTCAGGCAGCATTCGGATTCCACATCTAAAAAACTCCTTATCTTTTGAGGCTATCCACGTATCAACCCAAATTTGGTATCTTTATATGTTGTGAACCGCTGCTCCGACAGAGCATGTGCGCTATTTCTGGTGAATACGGCGGGTGAGGCAACACTTCCCAAGCAAGTGTTTTCAAATAGTTTTTCACTGGAACCGCTACATGCGGAAGAGCATTATCATTGAGTAGAATTATTTTTTCCTGTATAGAATAGTATTGAGGGCATTTTTCCTTTAGAGCACGGCTCAATCAATTGTGTTTGGTAGGGAGTTCCAGTGATTGTTTCGCTTGGATTAAGCAAATCGTAATACATCACACCTAGCTGATCCCACCATATATACAGCATGAATTTTTTCCGTGAATATTCGGTTTTGCTGTGGATGTTGACGCGTGGCCAGGTTTTCCCCATAATTTTCTTCTTTTTAGGTTGTCGTAATGTATCCATTTATCATCCCCGGTGGCGATTCAATGTAAAAAAAACCTTTTTTTTAATGCATCGCTAGCAGCATTTCACCAATGCCTAATCGGGGTTCAATATCTCTTGGCTTCAATTCGTATGAAACCCAATTTCGTTGTTTATGAATCATTTCAAATGATTTCAAACGATGTGAAACTGCTTGCTGAGTGACTTCTAATGTGAGAGCAAGTTCCTTTTGTGTTTGAGACGAACCTTCCTCCAATAATTCTTCCAATTCTGCATCTTCGTAAATTTTAGGCCTTCCACTGCGGTCTATGTCTTCTACATCAAAATCACCGTTTTTAAACATTTGAAACCACTCACGACAACGTTCTCTCACTCAAAGCAGCTTCATTAAATGCTTCAACGAGCAATCGATGCGCCACAGCTGCATATTTTTTTAAATTAAATAAATAAATTAAAAGTTTCCGCAAATGAAGTTTATTTCGTTCAAATTTAGACATTTTCAGCTTAAGAAAGTTATATTTTACTAGCAGGGAGTCACTAATATAGTAAGTTTATGTTATTTTAGAACGAACAGACTAATTTTTAAGCCGGCTATTATCTGCAAATTCTAACGAAAGCCACGCTCCGCGACACCTTCCTTAAAACGGCGGAAACTTATTTGTACTCCTAATGATAACTCGTAAACAACTAAACGCATATGACGCTTTGTAGGGGGCAGTCTTCCCAAAACATTGCGGTTTGGGTTCCAAAGGTTACTTCAATAGACTTCATGCGCCATCTCTTGACAACAAAACCATAACTTGCGCACCTGGTATATATAAAATGTTTAATACAAAAGTTGTTTCATCATGATTATCCAGAATTTTGCGGATCAGAATCTAATAGTAACAATTTGATAATAAAAGAAGTCGTGGCCAGAGAATCATTATGGTGAGGCTTTGAAATAAAGAAGTTTATTCTAATTTTGCTTAAGATAACACTAATGGTGTGAATGACAGAATTGATATATAACTGAGTCTTCAAAAATTTATCTCATCATCTTTTTGAAAAGCCATCAATTAAAAGAGAAGAAATGAGAAAGGATGTTTATACTGGGTATTTTTGACACTATTATAGGAAATTTGTAGTCGAAGATTCGTGAATCTTCCAGTTGGAAAAAGTATATAATTTGGAGAAAATCTATGTACACAAGCTACCCATAACAAAATATTATTCTAACAACCTATTCCATAATGGAAGGAAATCAATTTTGCCTAATGAAAACAGGAAACAATGTCGGAAAACCTTATATTTTAGTAGCACAGAATGTTCATTCTTGGACTTGAATTTTGGGAGGTTTGAACCGAGAAATTTTAGCTGATGAAATAAACGAAAATCATCACTGCAGAAGGACATAAGGGATCCTGATGACAGCATAAATTTTTATGCATATGCATTATATTGGTACTAATGAAAGACAGAGTGTTTGATGCTTTTAAGACAGTTCAAATTGGGTTGAAATACAGTTGATAATTTAATGTGATAATCTCTTCAAAAAACATTTGCATTCTTAAACGCCTTAAAATATCCAGCCAAGATTTATTAATTCAATTAAACAGTTCCGCGGCATATTTCTTGACCAAGGCTAAATGTCTTTATACAATGACTGTCTGTATTATTGCGAAACAATAATTTTAGAAAAATAGCAGGTGTTCAATCTTACATACATAGTTAATATTATGAATTAAACAAGGCTGGTATTACATTTATTATATTGCAATATATTGTTTTATATATAAAGTGATTGCTTAATGTAAGTACTGTGTTCAAGATTCCTTTGATATGTTTACCATATTGTAATAAATAAACCGAACATTCTATGGGTACGCTTATCAACTAGAGTTTTATGTACACATAACTCATCAACCCATTAACTACCAATACGCTACAAATAGGACGCAATTCAATATTTGTTCTATAATTTTGAAAATTCAGATTTTTTCTTCTTTTTCATGGTATCAAGTCTGAAATGTTTTGGTCTAATCAGCTCATGTAGAGACCATGTGAAGATCCATCTTCCATTATGAAACAAGTAGTGGTGAGTCACTCGTTCACGTCTTCATACATAGAAACGTTGATATCTTTTTGTCAAAAATCACCGATGCTGAGTAAAGATTGTTTACGACTCGTACAAACAAGTCAGTGATGGCATCTCGGTAAAACCATAAAACTAGACCCAACGAAATTGTTTGGCAGGAGCCAAGCCGACGAATTTATCTGCGATTTCTTTTAAAAGCAAATGTGATTTTTAGTGCAATCATTATGATCGTGTAGCAAAAGTGTTCTTCAGGCTATTCACAAACACAAGCCAAAACTTAGCCTATCTCAGTAGCAGCACTTAACCGCTGAATCGTCTGAAGTTCTAAGAAAAGGTAACTGTTTGCTACCTGCAGAAGAAGCTACTTATGAGTCAACTTAAATTATAATGGCACGTCATGCTGCCAAGGCTATACTAAAGTAACCTGAAACGCTTAATACTGAATAATTCTTGCTATAACTTCACTCGTACTTTTTGTTTTATATGCATACCATCTAGCATTCGAATATTTTTTTGATTTTACCATGCATAGACTCTACATGCAATGTCGATGCGTTTATCTTCAAAATATGCATACTCATAACAAAACAATTCGAGATAAATTGCAACACTGTGCTAGAAATTACCTTTTCTAATCCTTAAACATTATCTTACTGCCTTAAGTCCCTTAACCCACACTGTTCATTACATAATATTTCCGTGTTTATACAAATAAAAACAGTATTACAAATACAGTCAAAACAGTTTTAACGTGTGTTAATTAAGTAAAAGCTCGGTAGAAAAAGGTTAGTGCTAGACCTATACGGTCAATGACTTTTCGCATGCACAATTTAGAAATTTTCTTACTGTCTAATTATCACTTATATTGATAAATAACTTTCTAATTATTTAATACTGCGAGTTTTAGATTAGGTAATTAATTTCGCCGAAATAGGAAATGGAAGTCATTTAGCATATAGGCAATATTTAATAATGCAAAACAGAGGCGGTAGCAGTATGTAAAAGTTACTGTTGGATGCAGGCGAAGAGATGCAAGAACTGGTCTAAATATTAAATGAAATAAAACACCAGCGGCAACTGCGACTTTCAAAAGATTTTTGCGCAAGTTCCCACATTAAGCATGAAATGAGGAGACAATAAAGAAAAGCCAAGCCAAATTTACAATCGAAATATGCAGAAAAGTAATCCGAAACCCATTGTTTGGTAAGAGCAATTAAATTGGTGTTAATAATGTTACAATGCTGCATTACAAATAATATATTTTATGCTGTCGTTTAAGTAGTAATTGTTAAAATTATTTTACGCTACGATATTGTAACTAACAATCATTAGTATTACAAGAATGATTATGTAACTACCATTAGGTCAATAAAAACTAATTGTATAAAATTAAAATAATATATCTATGCTACACAGTGCGCCCACTCTAACAAAAACATAGAAAAGCGTTTTAAAGTTAGTTATGGAAATTCAAAACTATACAAGAAATCGCCCAATATTAAAACGAAATGAACGCAAAATGATTCAATAACAAATGCGCAGTCAGCGTTATTTTATAATTGAAAAAAATAAAATACTTCAGCACATTGCACAACAACACAATGGAACTATGAAAAACATTTATATAACAAGTCATTTCGCCAAAATTCATTATGCGACAAAATGCATGCTCTGAATATTTTTGTATATGAATTTTGGCACTTCGACTGAAGGAATGCGGAATATTTACCTTGACGGGGGGGCTTGAAGACGAGGGCGATATCGTCCCCCTCTCGGGGGTTGTTGCGGGTCTCTTAGGGATCACTCGCGAAGGAGATCCTGAAAAGAGAATTGAATGTTAAAAAAAGTTCCCTTCTAGCATTTGCAAATTACTCTCGTACATATAAATAGTTTCATCACAGCAACAAACAAAAATGTAGTCGCCATCTTGTGGAAAACCCTGAGTTTTATCACTTGCTTAGCAAGAAAATTGTTCTTCAAGAGTTAAAAAATTAGTAATTAAATGTTGTCGAATTTTCTTGTGTCATTTGGGAAATAATTAGCTTACCCAATTTGATAATATCATGTAGCTAGTTGGCTGAGTTTGTTTGTAAAATGAGTAAATATTTAATACCTAGAAAACTGTATGTTGGGCACCGCGGTATCTACGGTGTGCGTTGAAATTTTCCCGGATGCCAATGACGATTGTTGATAATACTATCGAATCGTAGCCTAATAACGTTCGTTGGCCAAATGCATGCAGCGGAGTTTTGAAAGAGAAGCTACCTTGTAACGATTACAACTTAAACGTTCCTTTCAAACAAATTCACTCCAAACATTACATTAAGTCCAAATCAATTGCGTGTACCGTTGCTAAATGCCGTTCTTTGCGGATGTAAATAAATCTGAAAATCACTGAAATGTGTTTTAAATATACAGCTCTAATTAGATGAGAACTAATGAATGCCGAAGAGATGCTATCATGGAGTACAGCTGTATCGAACACTCAATAAGAAACGTAACTGCATTTGTATCTCATTACCTGCGAATCGTAAAATAAAATCAACAGATTCTAAACACAATTGAAATTTCTCACCGGAGAGATTAATTATTCAACAGATTTGCAACAGCATCGGCAGGAGTAAATTGCCAATTGTGAAATTAAAAGTACAAAATGAAGAGAGCGTTGACGTAATCAAGCCATTGTGCTTCCATTCGTCACACAAATCCAACACGCAAGGGATCGAGAGAAAAACTGATACAAACGAAACGAACGATTTTATTAAGCTCCAGGCTATTAAAAAATCAATGTCGCTTTACCGTATTGCCCATTTTTAAATCAAATCAGGGGGGCTAGTGAACTAAATAATGGGATAATAGGAATTAGCAGACTGGAAGCACACCGGCTCGTTTATCAAGCTTAATTCAAAGAAAGCGAATATTAAATCGGATGTAATTATATAACGATATTAGGCGTTAAAGAACCGTAACGGTTTGGGATTGATTGTTTTTGGACTGATTGGTTCGAACCAGGAAACCGGATATAGATAATTGATTTCACCATTCTTTCTATTGCATTTGTACTCCTCCGCACGCTATTCCACCAATTTAAACTTATAGGAGTGTGGAATGTAAGTAATATAAACAGAAAGTGAAAATATTTTCCTTTCAGTAAAAAGTTTGGTGTGGCTTCCTCATGCGCAAGGGGCCTAACTTTAATTGTTTCCGGTTCCCGAATGCAAGGTACATTTTTCTTATAGGTGGGAATGGTGGTAAGTTGGGCAAAGTTTGGCAAGATTTTCGAATAAAACAGACACAGTGACAGTGCGAAAGTCTAGAAACAATAAAAACACATATTTCCCCCCATTTTTCGCCAACAAAATAGGGATTCGGCCCTTCTGCTATTGATTATCTGCTCAGAGCATTTCCAATTTGTATTTATCAAGCAGACATCTTGACATTTATATCCAGGCCTTGTCTGAATAAGGTCCCATCCTAAGTTTTTGTGCCGGCGATTTAATATTTTATTACTGTTGTTTATGAACGATGTTATTTCTACTGTAAATAAATAATAAATGATGCACGGTGCGGTAAATAATCCAATTTATGAGATTCCGGCGGCAGCTCTGAATAGGTTATTTTTGCATCAAATTTTTAAAAGTTAAAGCAGCTTTGGTTCAATTCTAACTAACAAATTCAAGTTCGGAAAAGCAATAGAAAAGAATAGCAAAGACACTATCAAATTAGTCTATAGAGTACTAAAAACTCTGAGAAATAGGAAAAATTGTGCAATCAATCCATATGAGGAATAAAGACGGAACTTTGGAGACGAGCGAACAAGAAACTATGAATAGCTGGAAAAAGTAACTGCTATGCTTATATAACTCAATTAACAATGACCAACAGAAGCATAATCCTCAGCCCAAATCACCTAACGAGGAAGGTGCCATATCCCTTGGAGAGTTAAATCAGAGCATGAAAAGAATAAAAATGTGTAAAGCACCAGGACACGACGCTATAACGCCAGAAATGATAAAATACTTAGGGGAAACGGAAAAAGCCCTATTACTGGAAATATGTAGCAGAGCCTGGTGTGAGGAGACAATTCCGTCCTACTGGGAGAAGGGAATTATTCTCCCTATATACAAGAAAGGGGATCCTAAAAATGATGTAATTGCCGAGGAATCTCGCTTTTGAGTTCAGCACTGAAGCTCCACGAACAATTAAGCCTCATTAAGCTCAAACTAGATCAGTCACAAAGTGGACTCAAAAAGAGACGTAGTTCCTAAGGCCTTGAAAGATACTGTCATCAAACAGGATGATCTATTTGGCTTTCTTGGACCTAGAAACCGCTTGCAATCGAGTACCATGAGCACAAATCTGGAATATACTGCAAGATAGAGGTATTTTGGAGAAACTCCTTGGAGTACCAAAAAGTCTTTACAGAACTAGATAATGCTAAATGAGAGCTAACAATATGAAGTCAGCTGAGGGAGATAGGGAGAAGCTGAGAAAGGGGGATTTATGAGCCCACTTCTGTTTACAGTATTCATGGACAGCATCATCAGAAAGTGTAAGCCAAAAAGGCCAAATGTCTCCATAGGCCTACCTACAAAGTCTGGGGATATTAACTTGTGCATTTTCCGATGACGTCACCATTGTAGCTACCAGCGAAAAAGACCTGGAATAGAGTCTAATAATATGGAATGACAAGCAAACAATGTCAATTAACTGGAAGTTATATTCCAACACAATCGATACAAAGACGTTCAAATAATACACCAACGAATAGAATAAGCAAGCAAAACTTTGTCTACATAAAACCAAAGTTGTTTAAGCAAAAACTAAATCTCAGCAAGTACGAAAATGAATATCTACAAGACGATATATACCAGGTGTGCAAGTTTAAAATGTAGATTTGTTGTCAAGAGATGGCGCATGAAATCTATTGAAAAAGACATCGGAAAGTCACCGAATCCTTATAAAGACTTACGGCGATTCTGCTCCAAGTCTTGTCAAGACTTATGAAGAACGCTGGTTACAACGTTTCAAAAGTGGCGATTTTAATGTTATTGACAAAGAACGCGAAAATCGACCAAAACAGTTTGTAGACGACAAATTATCAGCATTATTGGACGAAAACGATACACAAACACAACTAATGATGGCGCAGCAGCCGAATATCACTCAGCAAGCCATTTTCCATCGCCTAAGAGCCATGGGGAAGATTCAAAAGGTTGGAAAATGGGTTCCACACAAACTGAACGAACCGCTGATGGAAAGACGAAAAATGTTTGCGAAATGTTGCATTTACGCCACAAAAGAAAGGTTTTTTTGCATCGGGTTGTAACTGGTGATGAAAAATGGATATTTTTAGAGAATCCCAAACGTAAGAAATCGTGGGTAACGTCAGGACAACCTTCAACATCGAGTACAAAACCGGATCGTTTTGGGAGGAAGACAATGCTGTGTGTGTGATGGGATCAGAAGGGAGAAGTGAACTACGAACTTCTCAAACTCAGCGAAACAGTTAATACGTTCCGCTACCGACAACAAAAGATCAATTTAAACCACGCATTGATCAAAAAACGCCCAGATTGGGCTCGAAGACACGGCAAAGTCATTCTGCAGCATGACAACGCTCCTGCACATACAGCCAAAGTGATCAAAGAAACGATTTATTCGCTTGGTTGGGAACTCCTACCCCACCCACCGTATTCACCAGACCTAGCGCCTTCTGATTATCACCTCTTCTCATCGATGGGACACGCCCTGGCTCAGTAACAGTTCAAGACTTTCGATGATGCACAAAAATGGCTCGGTGAATGGATATCAATGGAAGTTGAAGCTTTTTTTTTGGAATGGTATCCATAAATTGCCCGAGAAATGAATAAAAGCGAGGATCAATACTTTGAATAAAAAATGTTTTACCATTGTTCTTAAATAATTGGGTGTTTTTCATGAAAAAAACGACATTTTAAACTTGCGCACTTCCCCAGACCTTGAAAGAAATAACCCATAAATTACTGTCATTAAACAGAACAATATATTTGGCATTTTTCACCTAGAAAAGGTTTTCGATAGAGTACCATGAGCACAAATCTGGAAAATACTGGAAGATAGGGGTATTCCAGAGAATCTCCTAAGAGTAACAAAAAGCCTTTGCAAAACTAGCTACGGCTATTTGCGAACTAACAATATGAATTCAGCTGAATTTGCGACTAAGAAGGGGCCTGACACAGGGTGAAGTTATGAGCCCACTTTTGTCAATATTCATGGACAGTATCATCAAAGAGTGTAGCCGAAAAAGCCAAAAGTCCCCATTGGCTATAGGAACCTGCAAAGTGTGGAGATATCAACTTATGGATTAGCCGATGACGTCCCCATAGCAGCGAAAAAGACCTGGAATATGGTCTAATGATATGGAATGACGAGCAAGCAATGTCAAATAGCTGGGATTTCTATTTCAATACGATGGACCCGAAGAAGCTGAAATAAAGCAACGAATAGAAAAAGCACGCAAGTCATTTTACACACTGAACCAGAGTTGTTTAAATAAAAAATAGATCTCAGCAACCACGAAAATGAACGTCTACAAGACGATTTACAGCCCCATATTAACTACGGGTGCGTATCATGGATATATCTAGAAGAACAACTAGAAACATTCAAGCGATAGAAACGAAATTCCTAAAGAATGTATGAGATGTCACGTATGTATAAGTTGAATAGTAAGAAAATCGGAGAAATTTGGATGAATGAAATCGACACAAAACCCAAAAGTTTATCGAACAGAGACAGTTGGACTGGTGGGGTCATCTCCAAAGGATGAACAGTGTCAGACTAGTTAAACAAATATGGCA
>JAWQRO010000268.1:0-45293 GCA_033557835.1 Helochares maculicollis
GTATTATTGCAATTTTGTACTGACTAATTTTCACTTTACAAATATGAATTAGTTTGCGATACACGATATAATCACCTTTCATGCGGCGGAAGATGGTAACATAAAATGAAATTCTCGCAAGGTCAGGTGCTGTCTACTGCAACGTGCTTCAATAAAATTTGACATATTTTTGTTTATGTTCTTTTTTCTGTTTCTATTTTGTCTGATCTAGCGCTTTGTTTTGATTGTGATGCCGGTCTTTTTATAGAGGTAAAGGTGACGCTACTTTGCGAGGTATGAAATAATCGTCTTTATTCCGGCCGAAGATAGTAGTACGAAGCGATTTGTTTTCGAGGTCACGTTCTGTTTTAAATGATTCGAAAATACGCGGAGCTATAAAATTTGACTGAAGTATTTTTGTTTCTCTTTGATAAAGACGTTTTTGCGTTTATGAAACAATTTAATCTCGAAGTTTTGAAATATCTAACGACGTTTTAATTGTGCTGCCGTTATTTTTATAGCAATAACGGTTCCGTTTTATGTGTATAATATTCTTTAACCAAGCATGGTCTATCGGGGACATTTCGATTATGCCAGGAGTCCCAAATTAGCCAAATTTTCAAAATTTTTATTTATACTTAAAAAATATCAGGTCGTGTTCACATTAGTGTCCATGTGGGTGAAGTATTGGAAATTAATTCTGCTACAACCTGTATATATATTTGCTTATTGCCAATGACACTCAACAAATTTCAGACACGCAGTGGTGATTATCTGAAAAAGTGTTTTCATCGTGTTATACTGCTCTGTTCAATCTATCAAATGTTATATACAAGAAATATGGAAAACCGCCAAACAAATAACAAGATATGAAATTACTATATAAATTGTCATGATTCGCAAACAAAAAAATAACTCTCGCTGTGATAGAAGTTTACTCAATAAGCTGTTTCTAGTTGTCACTGGGAAATGGGAAAAATTGAAATATGTAGCAGTTTTTACATTGTGTAGTGCCAGGAGGTAAGAAGTGAAATTATGTCCAGAATCCTAAGAGCCAGTAGAAATCATGAGTAATTCAAGCAAAACCACCCACATCAACCGTAAGACTGATTCTCTTTGGCAGAAATGCTCTGTGATTGGTAGTACTAGAGGAGTGTGGTCTATAATATAGCTGCTAAAACTTGTGGAATACATTAATACTAAATGGTATCAGCAAAAGTTAATAATCTGAACCGACTGCTGCTCGAAAAAATGCTAGAATACCGAAAATAGGCATTCTTTTCACAGCAATGATCCATCGCATGGAGTATATTTCGCGATGGGAAGTTCTGTATTATGCTACTTACTCACCAAGCTTGGCTCCTTCTCATTAACACTAGTTTGAGTCGATGTGTCTCGTATGTGCTGAGGAGAGATTTTTTGTGTGAAGACGTGATAATATTCATAAATTGTCCGAGAATGAAAAAAATGTAGTATATGAGGTGGAATATATCATATTGTTTCATCTAAAATTTGCATATTAGTCTTGTACACCTAGTAGTATATTGCTGTCCAAGTCTTTTAATAATGAAAAATTTTTGCTGAACAGTGTTTTTATTAGTTAATCTAATTTTAAAATAGATTATGTAATACAATTAATTTAAAAAATAAGCATTACTTAGTTATTGTTCATTAAAATACTTGTAAAAAAATTTTAAACCCCTTTTTAATTTTGTTTGAATCGAATTATTATTTCAATTATTTTGATCATTTTTTTTTTATTACGCTGCAATCATCTTATAATGAAAGTAATGAAAAAGATTACAAGTATACAATTTTCAGTAAAATTTTTTTTAAATTTATATACGGTATTTATTTTTTGAATGTAGTTATAATATCCATTTGATTTTGTACAATATTAATTACTTAAATATTCTTATAGATTTACAAAATGATTTTGTCCTTGCAATTCTGAAAACAATTTTGCTTATTTCTCAAAACTGCATTATACAATATATTCATTACATTTATTATATTTTCCGTGTTCCAGAAATATTCTATTGTGAATATCATCTCATCTCATATATTCCCTATTTATTCGCTTTCGGCTTATATTATCTCTTGTTCAATAAAAAAATTAGTCTTGTGATTATTTATACCAAGAGTTAACATTTTAGGTCACTTGAATTTTGACATTTTAACTCTTGCTGATAATTTCATCTGAATGGTATATGAAACGTAAATAATAAGCAATAAATTAGTCTTTTATTGAGTATTGCTTTATTTACAGCTATAGACAAAAAATAATTTTCGCACATATACTGTCACTTATTCTATCTAAATAGTTTACAATAAGTAAAATTATTGTTTACTTTTAATCAAAAGCATGTTGCAATTCCATTAACTCAATCATTCTTGTTTGTAAGTTCTGAATAAAAACCATCAGACATCCATTTAGCGCCAAAGTTATACTTTATACGGTAGAGAGTAAAATGATACGTGTTTCAAATGAACAGAGTATTATGAAATGCTGCCAATATCAGTGCCAAAGGCATTTCTACTGCAACGTAACATGAGGCCTAGTCTATTGTGTTCAGCATTACAATTTTTCAGCAAAGACAGAATTCACTTGAAAATTTAGCCACGCATTTTGTATTCGTGAAAATAATTTTTCATTGTGTGACAGTTTCCTGTCCCTCACACAATTTCAAAAAAAATCTATCATATCCGCCGTTGGTCAATATCTCCCTCAACACGTTTTATGTCGGTTATCCGGTTGCCATTATATGCGGTCTGTGTAACAAATTTTGTCGATTTTCAGTGGCGATTCACACCATCGTTGCAGCACAAGCACGGTTCTGAGCGGTAAGTAGGTTACACGGCTTGCGATGAAGCTATAAATTAGAATGAATGCACGCATATGGGAAGAACATAACTGCATAAACTTATACTGCACACTCTCTTGACCTGTTTGCATGTTCAGATTTTCATTTATAAGATTTTTAAGAAATACTTCAAAATTACAGCTTCAGGAAATTACATTACCAGTAAATTTATTGTTTAACCCTTTCACACGGTAGAGGAATAAGACATAGACGCTGTAAATTTATTTGTTACAGAGATTCATATTTTCACTTTGATTATATTTAAAGACCATTCTAATATGAAATTATAAAATCTTTCCTTTTATATTTTCAGCAATCTACTCACCTAAAATAATTTACACGGCCTAGCAAAGCTGTTTTAGTAATTATTTGCCCTAAAACTATGAGAAGTACAGCCATTGTAAACGCTGCTTTTGATAAAACATTCGCGAAAGAATAAGTTGTTAAAGAGGACTTTCCAATGAAATTATAAAACGCAAAACTCATAAAAACAATACAAACTACAAAACAGTAAGAAGCGGTGAAAATACAAGCCCTGTAATCTAAAAATCTTACTGTCAACAAAAGTTTTCCTACAAAGACATTTCCATGCTGAAAGTCCTGTTTGCATTGTACCCGACAGGAGAGAAGTAGGTACTCTTCTAAAGCCGGTGATTTAAAAAAAGGGAGAGTCTTTTAAGGCAGGATTCAATTAACGTTTGTGTTTTACACTTAAGAAACTCTTTAATTTTATGCAAATATAAAATTTTTATAACGCAGATCCCGGGATTTTAATAAAACACTTATTTAAAAAGGAAATTAAATATGCGGAAACGCGCTAAAATTAAAAATTACGAATTAATAAAAAAAGTGGGCAGCAGTGGCAAGCCAAAGGAAAGTTGGACTTGGCTGGCGCTCGTTTTGGTGTAAACGCTGCGATGAATCGTGACGCAGCGCAGCGGACGGTAACTTTCTGGATATTGTGGAAATTTACATCTTTATTTGTAAGAATCTCGTTCCAACTTCCCAAACTGCCATATATTCTTATCACAAAAACCAGATGAACGCTTTTCTGCACTTAACAGTTTCCCGGCCGGTAAAGGATCATCGACTTCCAGCGGCTGCGTTTCTGTACTTTGCATACAATTATGAATTCTGAGGTTGTTGGAAATTTCTTCTTCAGAAATAAAGTTAAAATAACACGTCAAGTCTAATAGCCTGAAAGAGCGCATAAATAGGTTATTCTCCGACTCGTTTGCTTTAAACTTGATAAAAGTATAATCAAAGCATATACATTATTAAATTTTTATCTAATTTACAGCTTTATCTACAACTGGAAGATGCATTTTATTCGTTTTAAAAATGCACTTTACTTGAATGTCCGGGCTTATCTTGTTCATATGAATAGAGACAGCGCATCTCAAAGCACTCTTTTAAAGTATAAATGTATTTTGTAGGCGTGCTTTTAACACTATCGAAATTCAAAAGTATCCCTTACATGCTGTAACAAGATAGGAGTTGACTTAATAGGTTTAATTAAAAATGACAGTTTATTTCGTTGCAGTAAATTCTTTTGTTCTGTTGTTTCAAATCTCTATTTTTGATAATTTTCAATAACGCATTTTTCTAACGGACTTTCCACTAAGCTGCAATGTCACTTATTTCGCAGGTATAGACGAAACTTTATTGAAAAGGATTATTTTGCGACAAATATTTTTCATCTCCATAGAGAAATACGCCTTTGCCAAAGCAGCTTTTGCTACACAGTGATGATATTTCCGTGCCTTTTTCCCCTAGACAATTATAGTAACATGCTCTTCGAGGAATGGCATGAAACGGTAAGTAAAAGGGCGGTCTTTAGCATTTAAAGAAGGTTCCGTTCCCATATAATGACACATCTGGTGTCAAGCGTATCCGTTGTCTGAGTGTTTACACTCAAACATTGTCCGCCTGTGACACGGAACAATACACATCCCTCCACGCCTCCTTACGCCCTTTGACCGCCCAACAAGGCATCATCTTACATTGTAATAGATCCACCTTTACTTGACGGTATACATCGCCTGCAGATATACATTACAACTTATTTGTTTTATAAACGTAATGGGTTTGTATGTTAGTGCGTTTGGCTGAGACTCAACCCGCACAACTGATGCTTTGTTTAGCCCTGGAAGCCTAAAACTTACTCCTTTGTCCATAATTTCCCTTGCTAATTAGTATGAAGATCATTATTTTGCATAGGAAAACAATTTGTGTGTGTTCGTGAAATAGATTTGTGTATAGATATAATAGATGGGGAAAGGTGTCGGAGGGAAAGTGTTTGTGAAAACAAGAGAAAATATTATATTTGATGATGTTGTTGGTAGTTCACTGTTAATTTGCAAATTTCGTTGAAATTTATAGATTTGAATTCCTTTGCGTCGCCGCTTTGAGTCTCAAGTTAACAAACTATTCCGTCACTACGTCACTTCTATAATTGATTTCACCGTTTCTCTCATAAGCCCATATAATCCTAAAATCGACTGTGGGGTCACTCTTGCCCGGAAACTTTAGCCCTTCCCCTTTTCTCCACTTAATTCGTCCGGGAATTGCATCAAGAAATTTCATCTGCAAAAGATTATCTCACAAAGGCAGCGAACATGTCAATCATCTGTAAGTAAAGCGCACTGTTGTGAAAAGCAGCCCTTAACTTTTCGGGGGTTACCGAGCCACCCTCTTGTTTGTGCGAACCTGAAATATTTTACCCAATCACGTCACCCAATTCGTAATCGATAAGCACTTATGTGCTCTATTCTCTCCCTGTAACTGGGCATATTTTCATATTTTTTCCAATTTAGCCATCAAACATTCTATTAAATAAAACAATCCTTTTTGCAATATCGGCTCTCGAATCGAAAAGACAAAACATGCATACTGTTAGTTATTATAAGGTGCAACGGGGAAATAAAAGCCCTCCTATTTGGGAAGAGATGTTTATTTTTGTAAATACAACTGCATTCTTTCTACGCAGTGTCTTCATTGTCGATACAAAATAACCAAAATGGTGGCTTAGAATTATGTTTTAAAATTAAGAGAACAAAAGCTACCCAGAAATTAGAATGAATGACAAATTATTTTAGTAATTAAAATTTATTATGCCATATCTTTCCCGGCGTAAACAATTTGCTCAATACAAGGGATTTTCTTTTCATGAATTTACGCAATTGAGACCTGCGTCACTGAGCAGCATCATATTCGAAAACAAGATCAATTGAGATGCTAAAGCAACTTTACACTGCAGTAATCAAAAGAAAATATTCACAAGTAAATACTCGAAACTTGAACGCAATATTAAAACATACCATTTTTGCAATTGCACAATACTTATACTTTTCGTTTTAATTTTGTAAATATATTAAACATTTTTTGATTATCGTTCTAGAGATTTTGAAAGTAACTATAACTGGCAAAATAATAACAAATATAATATACGTCTTTCTGACATGATGAATAATTCACATAATTATTACCGATAATCATTGTAATGAATTTAAAACTATTGTAAATTATATGAATATAGAAACAAAATCTTAACCTTATTTAAAATTTGTGTTAGCATTAACGAGTCAGTAGTATTTTTTTTTTATTTAAATCTTTGAATTATAAACTGCTCTTACAAATTTTATACAATTTTCAACTTGGTTTTAAGCGAAATTGTATTTAGCTTCTATATTTTCAATGCTAAAACTTAGTTAATTGTAAAACAAAAATCTTATTATAGCGTCTGAAATTTTTCGTTTGATAAAAGCACTGAATTGATGATTAGATATAGATACCATAAAATGGCACAAGACCAACCAATCTTATGAATATACAATTTTACAGGTAATCGTAATGTATGTTAGTACCAATTACCCTCAAATTTAATTGCGTGAACTCATGAGTACATCTCGAACTGCACTCATCATATTATCGCTCATGATCCAGTCAAGGGTTTCCACCGCTGATTACTACACCAATTTTAATGATTCGCAACTAAATATAATATCTGCTCGGTAGATTTGTTGTGAGATGAACTAAGTGGAATAAAATTTTGTTCTTTTTTTGTAATTTATATCAGTGGTGATTTCTTGTTGTGATAGAATTACTAAAAACTGCCGGACATATATTAAGGACTTTGTCCCTAATTGCCTTATTTTATTAATTTAATAAATTTAAGCAGCAAAATATTCTTTGCGCAAGTATAATAGACGTTAATTTTCAGTCTGAACGCATTATTGTTCTTATTCAGACACTATTATTACCCACCAAGATTAATTTGTTGATCGATGTGATGAAATTGAAGCTTTGCAAATTCGAACACTTAGAAGTTATACGATACACACATTTTCCTTTAACTGTTGCAATATTGCAAGTTGGTTTAAGACTCTTAAGCTTATATTATTTGTAATTCACAAAATGTACTACTACTTAATTTGCAAAAAATATCAAATTTATATTGAAACTATGCCTTTTAGATCGCGCCTCAGCAGCAAAATAAATCATCTTGTATTTTAAGATGTTGAATTCTGATCATTTCATCGACAAAATATCTTACGGTGATAGTGCTATTGAAACTAAGACATCGCTTATCGTAATCGATCCAATTCTCCAGTAATTTTAGTGTCTTATAGTTAGACTGGTAAGTAACGTGAATCTGCACTATTAAATAATAGGCCTTCACCTTAAGATAGTTTTTCAATATTTTCTTCTTTTGAAAATGTCATTATAAATATCGACTTTTCAGAATGAGTTTTTAAGATTGCGAAAGTTTTGCGCGATTTCGACGTTATTAATTCTAAAACATTTTGTTAAAGATATGAGAATATTTCGTATTTTCTTCACCTTGAACCGATGGATTTTGAAAGACGTGATAAACAGGAAAATATTAATTTTAAACAAATACCTAATTATCCGTGAGTCAAAAACTCTATTTGACTCAAAATTACGTTCTCAATCACAGCTCTAGTAAACTTTTTCTTGATTTCTGGTGTAATTACAGAGCTTATATAAAGTAGCGTAATAATACTACAGTTGCTAGAAATAGTCTGATCGGAGAATTACAAATCGTTTAAAGATATGCTCCAATTTTATTTATGGCATATTTAGTTCCATATCAATTAAGTGATAACGTATTGCATTCGCATGGCCATTCATATTTTCAAGTAATAAATATAGTCTGCCACCAAAGTTTGGGAAACCACTCAAAAAATTGACTAGCAGATGCAACATTTTTCAAGTACACGGTTTTTTTTATAAGAATATTAATTTAAATTTACTTAGAAAACGAGGCAGAACAAGTAAAATATACTGAAAATATCAAATCATCGACAACTTTTACTCAAACCTCAACTGGTGTATTTAGAATATACTTGCCAGATTCTAAATTAATATAGTTAAGAGTTTGCTTATAAACATTCTTTACTAACGCAGTGTCAGCTCCAATTATTTTTTGTGCATTTTATGTACGATGCCACTATTTTGTTAAGAAAGAGATCTGAAGCGCTTCAAATGTTTTATGGGGAGATGTATTTCCTGCTTCCACATAAAATTTTAGAAAGATTTTAACCTTATTGAAGTAATGAAGTAGCATTGTTTAGATCATTAGTAAGTTACTATAAATTCTATCACTGTACCCTAGTCTTTAGACATGAACTCTTTCCCTTTTCATCATGTTGAATTACTGGATGTATAAAAGTTGGACAAAGAGTATTATTAGTTTTGAAGAAATGCCAATATTGTCATTGTTAGAATTAACACTTTCTGACACATTGGTTTTTCTGTAAAGCAATGACTTCAAGCCAACTGAATTAAATTCTCGAAGAAAATTTACGCGCTAGTTGCGTTATATCCATGATTAAATCTCCCTTAAAAACGAAGAATCTAATTCAAATCTTTCCGTCTTAGGAACATACTTTCTCGCACATTTTATACATATTTACATGTTTTTGTTTTTGTAAACTTTCCAGACGCCTTGTAAAATATGCTTTAGTTTTGAGTGCCGGAAGGATTTATAATGGTGGCTGAAGCAAATAAAATCCGCGTATACTCTATTATATTTTCTAGCAGCAATTTTGGTTAAAATTTTCCAAATTTAATGCATTGTAATAATGTGTTTGTGGAGAATTATCATGTATTTTGAATGCCACGAATAAAGATAACTGTTAGAACTAAAAAATGAAATAAATCTCACATTTTACTACATAAGAAATTTGGTATAATATCACCTAAGTGCAGAAGTTGTATGAGATGCAGTTTTGATTTAAAAAGCATATGTTTCGTTAGTGTTTGCTTTTTTTAATTTTGTATGGCTACTAAGAACCTAACATGATTACGAAAACCCTAAACATATTGTTGTTATAGACGTTTTACAAGCAATGTTTCCATTGGAAAATATATGGAATTCATAATATTTATATAGTAATATCTGATTTCACTTCCAATATATACGCCTATACAAAAAGTTCAATAATATTTTATATGAAACGTATCTTATGTCTATTCCATTTTAAGCAAAGTCGAAAGCTTTATTGTAACTGTATATAAGCAAAAGAACCATAAAACACAAATCAGAAAAAAGTCACATAAATGATACGTCTGCTTGAGTTTTTACAGAAATAAAAACAAGGCTATGTTATAAAAACTATCAACTTTTTAGAAATTGAACAAACAACCCATAACACAATAGAATAATGGAGACTGCGTCTGCGTCAGTTCATTACCCTTGGTGCGCATGATGCACATGTGCCCGCAACTTTTGCAAAAAAATCCATCCACTCGCGGTAATATAATATTTATAGCATCATATTGTACCTTATTTAATAACGTACACATTGTACATGTACAATATGAATGTATTTGCAAAAGTTTTCGAGGCCGAGTCGGCTACACGTATTTATCATGCTGCATAATCATTATCGTGCATTAACAGTTTGAATAACGCGATGTATGATAAATGGCTCTCAATTTATGTCTATACTTTATGTTGTGTGCACTTTAATGGTTGATGCAGATGCACGAAACCACAAGATTCCTCCAGACAACTCAATTGAAGAAAATTAGAGTACAAATGTTCTAAAGTGGGTCAGTAACGGTAAAGTAAATTTTAAAAGTGCATGTGCGTAAGCTCGTCATTGTGGTTAAAATTGCAACCCGTTTATACATTTAAAGAGCTTGCCACAACCAAACCATAACCCGATGATTTATTTATACATGCGTACTTATGATTGAGAAATGTCATTTTCTTCTCATCAGCATATGGCGTTTTTCAATTAATTAATCCTTGTTTAAAAGATTATTAAATCGCCATTAACAAAATTCAATTATAATAAATTTTTCATCGGTTGTATTTAATTTTAAGACCAATAACCGAAAAGCAGATTACCTTTTTATAGCCCATCATGTTTTGATAGAGTTCGAAAAATAAGCCGTTTCAGATAAAGCGTCCTGCTACCGAAAAATGACCGCAGCCGAGAAGGAGCGGATGAAGGAAGAGGCGTCGATTTTTCGGCTTTCGCCTATTACGACTAGTTTCGTAAGTAAATATTTATACAGCTCGTAAATGACGGCACTATAAATAAGTGAAGATGCCCCGAACACAAGCGACACTTTTTATATTCGGATCTTGTCTCGCGCAGGAAGGATTAAAGATCTTTGTATCAGGGCCTGCTAACGCTTTAGAATGCGCTCTTGAATTTTGATGGCGGTCTCTGAACTTATCTGCTTAGAATTTTTATTTACATACATATGTATATAAAAATTCAAGCTTTTACCAAGTCGATACAAATCACTATGCGTACAAAATTTTAACAATTCATAGGCGAAGACAATTGAAACGTTTTATTCAGAATGTTTGGTAGCGTGAGGCGAAGCGTTTAGTACATAAAAATCCTTTAGCAGTACATGAATGTGTTCTGGAATCGAAATTTCAGATAGCGATCTGAAAAACTTATAAAAACATGCGCTCATTTCCTCGTCAACAATGAAAAGGCGGGTATTGGTGGAACGAATTCAGTTTTTTTATCGTTTCCATAAATACTATTTCCGCAGCGGTAAAAAATTCCGCACGGGTATTACACCAAATGGGATTTTTATTTTTAAATTGACCACATTCAACATGAAACGCGATCCGGAGGCCCTGAAATTGTGCCTCGTTCGCACAAAAGCCTTTCTATACCTTCCAAAAAATGTCAAGTTTTTAATGTCACACGGTTTGCTCACTTCGCTTCGTCACAACAATGTTTCTACTTTGTTAGATTCGAAGTACGTGTGTGTGTACAGAAGGCGGATTAAACCCGCACAATAAGGTACGTGGGCTTTGTAAGCGAAACCGAGCTGGCTGAATATGAAAATATTTCGTCGGATCAGATGTTCAAATTGAAAAGACTTTTTGTTGGCGGAGGATTATTCTTTTCCGACTGTTAAACTCCGGATTTATCGACGAATACCCGTCTTGCTGATAAATATCACGACTTCTGCTTTGTTGCTTCATGTTTTTTAATAACCTTTTTTATTCGTCTCGGCTGCGGGGTAAGAGATTCAATTTTGTCAACAGTATGGCTGGGCATTGGAAATTTTTAAAAATATAATCTCTCGTCTAATCAGTATGCCAAATTTACGAACGCGAAATACTCCTATAAATTAAAGTTTCAATTATTGATATCACAATAGAAATTGGTTATCCCAAAAAGCATATTGAACTTTAATATAGCAATATCCCATAGTGGATGCAAACAATGCATTTAACTTGATGCAGGTACATTTGATTGATATTTGCTTGATGAACATGTTAATCTGCACTGTATTAATATCTAATGCATAACCAAAGAGAGATAAATTCATACAAATTGGAATATTAACAAATTGCATTCATATTACTTAGTATGTATTTGTTGCACCCATAACAGGACGTCTCTCTTAACCCTTTCACGTATGCGGAAACGAATATGGTGTAAATGTCAGAATATAAACTGATAATATCCTGTAAGAAGGTTTCATGTGATTTCTTGTAAAAAAAACTACTACATGTATGGGAAAATAAAAAATAGTTTAAGGAACGCTTTTAATTTAGGTCTACATTTTTATGATTTCGTTACAAGTTAAAGTATGTAAGTAATCTAAACAGAGCATTCTCTCTATCTTGTTCACAAGGAACGATGATGTTTAGATAGATAAATTAACACAGGAATTCCGGTTATGCAGGTTTCTCCGAAAAACAGGAAATAAACTGTATGTTTGGCCGAACCACAAGATCAGTTAGTCCAGCGATTTAACATCGTTAAAATTAGTCTACCGCCAATTTATTTAAAAACTGAACCCGACCATCAGCTCGGGAGCCGAAGCGGCTTTGCTTGGTCACAGAACACAGAAAAACGCTACATTAAGGACCAGCGTTTCGATAATTGGCAAAAATTCGGGTAAAAAATAAGCAGACGTCACCGTTTCCTTATGATGTATACGTCTCGTTTTCGCTCGAAGATTTCTTTGTATAATCTACGATCCATTATTCGATGTGTTGTTTTTTTGTGTGCGGATTATTTCCTTTGCAGCTCTGGCAGCTTCGAATTGCCCAAATGTCAGGTTGAATGTTTGTTAAATTAAATGGTTTTTGCGCGAATTCAATTGCCTGTGCTTTTCTCCGCCAACCGGCCGCAATTGAAAACTATTTTTATTAGCCATTAAATTAAATACCGCTTAAATAGAAATGTTTATTTCCGAGCTTGTTGGAAGGCTGCTCGTCTAAAATTTTAATCTAAAATCCACATCCAGTTTTGTTTAGCTTTCTCTGGCAAACTTTATTTATTGTGTTTAACTTGCGAGATATCCTTTGTGAAAATACATTCCGTGATGTGACCTATGTTGTTTTAAATCAATAGTAAGATTATTCGGAGGGAAGGGTTGCCGCCGCTGGATTAGACAACGAAATTAACGTTTTGGGGGATGCCAATCAAAATATTCTAAGCAAATACGGAGAAGTGTCTTGACGTAGGTCCTCTTCTGTTTAATAAACATTCAGTGGAGTAACTTTAATAGGCTTTGAATCTAATATTACCAAATGGATTAGGAATTAAACCTTCATTACACTTAAAGTCCTACCAATAATTATTGCAATTTAAACATTTTTCTAATTTGAATCTTAGTAGCAGTCGTTTTTTCAAAGCCAAAATGTAGAACAATGAATAATAAAAAGGCTTTAGTAACATTTTTCACCCATTGTAGTTATACCCTAACACTTACCTACCGTGTCGCTTGCGTGAATTTTTTAATTTGCTTGACTGTTTGATTTTGTCAATTAATGAGAAAAGACAAATTATTTCAGTGTTTAAAATCATTTGATGTCTGACGTCCGAATTTTATACTTGTACATTTTGTAAATCATTGTCAGTAGCAGCGGTTCCTATTTGTTCAGAGGTTGTAGATTGAATGTGTACAAGACAGCGACATTTTTCCTAATTTTGTGAGAAGAATCTATTCTTTTACTTATGACATAGAACCTTGTAAGAGATTATGAAAACTTCAAGTATCATTTCTTGAAACATTTTTTAAATAAATTTTCTTAACAATTTGAAATAATTTTGATGCCAATTGCTTCATCTGCAACATTCATGAATTCATTAAAAATTGAGTAACATTTCTATAAAGACACTCCTTTAAAATTTTATGTGATAGATTATTCTGAATATACATTAGGTGTATCCCTTTTATATTAAATAGTAAATAGCTTGTCTACTTATCGACCAAAACATCGATGCGCTTTTGGACTTTCAGAAAGCGTTTATCACACAAAAAAGATTTAATTTAGATTCTCTAAAATGTTGTTGACCTTAGGTTACATTATCCTTCCAGAGATAAGAGCCTACAAATACTCTTACAATATACTTTTCATTTCCGAAAAATGTGCCGATACAAATGTCAGCGAGATTCCTTGACCGGTGCTTTTGTTTTTATTTTAATTTGAAGACTAAAAATATTTCCTGCGACACCATTACTGATAAATTTTAACCATCCCATTACTTAAGGAAGAATTTCTTACATAAATATGATTCTTTCGTTCCAAACATTTATAAATTACATACATGTTTATATATCCTCCATCCTATCATAGCAATTTTTGTAACTGCATTCTCAAAACCCGATAAAATATGTATTTTTTTTTATTTTAAGAAAATAACCCATCAACTTTTTTGTATGTCTAGAAGTATCAACAATGTATGGTAAATCGACACAATTTCATTATGGCATATGGAATTTTGAAATATTTATTTATAGTTCTGATTATAAGGAAAAATATACGTAACTAATATATCAGCAGTAGTATGAAAGTTTTTGAAATATAAGGGTGCATGCAACAAAATAATATGCACCAATTAACCTTATAATTAACAACATTTAAGAAAAACGTCCAATGCCTTTAAATGAAAATGATGCTACAGGAAGAATATTCTTGATAATTTAGCTGGGAAGCGTTTAATGTGGAAATAAATACTGATCAGGTAAATGTAGCGCCCAAAAAATATCCAAATTAATAAAATTAATTTAGTTAATTTACTCTGGACAATTCGGAAAGATTAAATGAAAATTTTAAATGTCATTCATAACATTAAATTGTTCATTAGCTCCAATTCCCTTATTTTACACCGCAGGAAATTAACCAAACTCTCTCTTCTGTTCTCTTAAAATTCCACACAACCAGAACGAATTTTGCCAGGTAATTTATTCCTTAACAAAGTGGAATTAAAATTCTTGATTACAAGCGGGTAGGGTGGAAGGGTTAAAGCCACCTCGCAGCACTTGCCAAAGAAAACAAAACTTACTGGAATAGTTTAAACGATTTTTTCCGTGGCTGTGCGCAGCTACAAACCCGGAAAAAACAACGACGGGCGTCGCGTCGAGGCGCGGTGCGGCGCGAGTAAGCGGAAACGTGAACAAATTAAATTCTGAGAGGGCAACTTAAAAAGTTTCGGTGACACGTAATGAGTAAATTAATACGCGATTAAAAATGCAGTCGGCGCAAAGATGGCGCAAAATGAACATGCCACGGGTTACAATAAGGTTCAGGCCGAGCGTTTTTAATTAAAAACTTATTAAGTCAGTTTTCGGTTTCCTTGATTAAAATTTATTAAACTTAAAAAAGTCTGATAAGTCAAATAGCAGGCCCAAGTCGTTACGCTGTTCGAGTTCCGTCCTGGAATTTGCAATTTTCTCACTCGTTCCACTTTCAAAAATGGAGAAAAACACCGTAATTACCAATTTAAGCAACAAAATATTGTATTAAAATATATAGACTGGGGGTGCAGAAACCTCCCTTATCTCGTTATCTCCTATTCATTTGGCAGAAGAAAGGCTATAGTCTCTCAGTTTAGCCGGATTTTCTATATCTAATATTAAATATGGTGCAGTTTACTTTTTTATACAGGCACAACAGAGTGCAGTTGATCTAATTATTTTCTTAATAAGTAGGTACTCGCTAGGTTTTAATTATTTTTTATGCCCAAATATGAAAATTAATTATCTTCAAAGAAAAAATATATATTCTCGAGACAAATATACGAGTATTTGTCTCGTAAAATCGAGACTTCATAGCAAAACCAATGGCTCTTGTACCAGCATAATATAAAGTAAATATTGAAATTTATATTTTACAGTGACTTGCTGTGGAACTGAAAAGAAGATTATGATCGTTGCTAGCTTCATATGCGCTTGCTTGACTCATAGGTTAATTTATTCATTATTAAATTAATTAATTTATGGAGGCATAATATTTTAATTACTTCCTGTTTCTAACGCCTTGTCACTTCCCTTTACGACAAGTATGTAACCCAAGGCGGACATATAACGGCTAGTTCGGTGAAACTGCAATGAAGCTCTTGTATTTGCTCTAATTAGTATAAATTGATCTACAAATAGGCCTAAAAAGCCCTAAATTAATGTGAATACGATAAAAACTCTATACAAACAATATTCTTATGCCAAATGTCTGGTAAATAAAGAGTACGTAAACAAATTTCAAGTAACTTTTAGACCTTCATCTGACATCATGTCTTTAAGATGCATTATCGGAAAATATTTTTTCGTAAAATTAAAATTACAATCAAAATAATAAACATACCACTATTTGGCTGAAGTTTCCTTGTTTAATACCTGTAATAAGAATAATTAACATTATAAACTTTTAAAACAACAAAGCAGTTGAACAACAATCAATTATAAAGAGAAACGGAGGAAAAGAGCCTATTCCTTCATAGTAAATGGAATCGCGTATAATATGAATTAGAGGTAATTTGATTTTACGTGTTTCTATTTCCCTGAGTGGTTTATATGCAAATGTTACATTATATTAGCAGAAAGGACTAATTTAACCGTTGTATTTTAATGGCATGCATGGTTTTGATGACCCGTTCTCCTTTATGCATATACCAGCCACGTTCGTTTTCAGGTCCTCTTTTTCATTCTCTCTCTCTCTCATTCACTCCCTCACTAACTGTATATGTTCCCGCAGCAAATACATACGATAAATATTAATATCGCATGTTTGTTTACATGCGTCGTGTTTTGTGTTTATGCGGATTAATTTCAGTTTTACGAAAATACGATAGGATGTGAATAATGGAGTGTGTATGAAAGGTTAATTTTTCGCCACAAATTTTGCCTAATTTTTTTAGCAGCGGAGAAAAAACTGAAGCGTATTTAGGGATATAAAATTGAACAATGATGTTTTTCACAAACAGCCGCATTATTAAAGTTTTATATTAATTTTTCCTTGACGTTACGTTCCACCTTGTTGTGAGATATTTATAAAAAATTTAATAATGGTCTTTCAAAATAAAAAGTTTAATTTCACCTGTAAAGTACGATGTTTCATCTCAATATTACGTATATAATATTTCGACTCCACTAAATACAACGGCGATTTGAGCTAGACAAACTATTCCAATATATATTTTTTAAAACGACCCAAAATTTACTAGTAACTCAATTTCTACAAACTTACAAGCAAAAATATGACGAGTAAAAAATTATTTTTTGTTTTCGTTATAGTAATATTTTTATTTGTATTAAAATTTTGAAAAATATAATAGTCAAATCAATATTATTATATATCACGAGTTCAGCCTAAATATCTATCATATTGGGTTTACCGTTAGTCAAATCTTATAATGTTACTGCAAGTTGGCGTGCTTATTTAATTTGAAAATACAAGCTAACAAACACTTTTAATTTGGTTTGACTTAATTTTCAAACAAAAACAATGTGGTGTAGGATAAAAAAGGCTCCAAATTATTAATGCAGCGGTTTCGATCTCAATGATAAGCCATATTCTAACCGGCTGTTTTTAATTTATGACAATTTTGTGAAGAGTATGTTTGAGCAAAATTATTGGTATCAACTAAGATTGCGAAGAATTGTAACAAACTATTTTAGACCTTCGTTGGTATATTTGATTGTTATGGAAATTATCATGAACTAGGTAATTTTTCATTTGAGTATCTTTATATTCAAAACAAAATCGTGTGCCTTTTTGAACTGGATAATATCTAAGGATGAAAAGTTTATTACTTGCTAAAACATACAAATAAAAAGAGCACATTGTAAGCCCTGTCCACTTAACCTTCCTATCGCTAAACTGTGCTAGAAACTGATACAAAAATTGTTGTGTATCAATAATTCAAGGATTAGCACGAGGTTTTGAAAAAGCTAAATGATTTAACAAAAATAATTAACCAAATGAGGTATGAGTATCTCACACCAAGCTCGACAATTTAAATATTTTCTAGACCTAGCCAGTGTCCTTCCGGTTTTCACGTAATTCTGCCCAGAACAAAATGCATAAAGAAAAAATGTAAAACACAAATAGAATTTGCCCGTATGAATATGATTGATGCATTTTGCATATGCTATCAAGTTTTTATGCTTCTGATTCAAATTTTAATACTCTCACTCTCCATTAATTACAGATGATTCATTAGAAATAGTTTCTTGTATATCATTCCAATATATAAGAATGAATTACGTACCTTTTTGCTTGCAGCACAATTTCTGAACACTTCTGTTTGCTATAGATTGAAGGTACGAAATGTAATATATTTACTGTTTTTTGCTCAATTGAAACACATAAATGATTACAAAATATTGTTAATATATTATTGATATTCAGATTTAATGAACTTGGAATGGGTTGGTTATTATAAAGTTATAACAATGCACATTTTTTATGTAACATCAATAAAAATATTATACCTGTTTAATTACTTAATATATTTATTGTTGTAATTCTCTATAAGAATGTTCGAAATGTGGTATTCAAAACGCTTTGTTAAACATGCTGAATTGATTATCAATTAATTTCGCTTTATATACTGTGTGTTATTCTCTTGTCCTTTAGTATTTTTGTAGCATATTTGTCACTATTTTTTACATCTACTTTTCTTGGGATTTTGAAGAAAATTCGTCATTTGTGATTCATTTCATTAGCTTCTTGCTTGATGTTGCATTGTCTGGACTTACTGTTGCTTATGAATGAAGAGACAACTTTTCAGTACAATTTAGCAAGCTTTTCTTTTCTTTACATATATGTTCTGCTTTCTATCGTCTAATCCATTATTATTTTAGACTTACAGCTTTATTACCTTCGTTTGATGTTATTTTACGTTCTTCGATTTACATTTTCATACCACTATTAGAGTAATTATAAGTAATTTTAATCTCATCTGATTTAATAAATTCTCTGATACGTAACCACAACTGATACTTGATTGGGCGGGCTAAACCAAAATGTTTTGGGAGTTTTCTTCTAAATTGACTATAATTATATAAATACTCTTTCAGAATATAACTCCATAGCTATGTATGTTCGAAGAGATGCTTAACTTTCATTTGTCCAAGTAAGGAAATTTTTGATTCGTCAATGACAAATATGTTTTGTTAATTAGCACTTGCACAATATTTCTATATTGCCACATATAGAAGAATTTGCACATGCTGATTGTAAAAATACAGGAATAAATAAAGCCAGAGTTCGTCACTATAAGCTGCAAAGCATTCTATAAAAGCCATTCGAAAAAGCAATACTATTTTACAACTTATCACTACTAATTGATGTTTTACTTCAATCTATGGTATTTTCACACGAATCACTATATTCGGAAGATTGGACGAGAAGAAATTTCTAATTGTTAATACTCCTATAAGTCTTCAAAATAGCTTACTCATTAGCTAGGTTTGCAAAATATTTTAAAATTTTCTGAAACAATTGCTAGTCTACACACATATTTTTAAGACAGACTATTACTTAAATATGTAAGTAGAGTTTACTTTGACGTAAATTAAACTATAAACTAATTTTATTTTAGGCTTACGATTGTCGAAAGAAGCAGTAATACACTTAAACTTGTTGTTACATGAGAAAATCAATTAACAAGTTAAACAATAAGAAATGTACGTTAGTACTGCGTACAAAAACATGAAATATATAAGTAAAGCAAATACGGCTATGAATCAAATTAATTAATACATTTCAAGAAAATTATTTCATATATAGCTGTTATACAATAAAAAATATAAAGAGCAACATTTTATTTTATCCCTTCGACAATGAATGTATTAATTAATATCGCATTGCTGAGGACTGTCAGTCATTACATAAAATTTGGCAGACATTTTTTTAACTTTAATTGCTAAGCCATAGAATTACATTTTCGAATAAATTCAATGTAGACACTTTTTTACAAATAACGTAAGTAAAAAATTGGAAACAAGTACTTTTTTAAATGGCAGCTTACTTAGGTCTCACAACCGCAATAAAAGTAAAATTGGCAACACAAAAGTATGAAAGTAGAATAAAAATCGCCAACCTCAGCATCGATTCCTGCACGTGACCCTGACATTAAAACCCAGTTTGCGTAGCAGACGAATTTTATATTATATTGTATGTGTATCTTATAAAAGGCACGTCAACTCAATTTTCTAATAAATAATCGGTCTGAAAACTCTTTTGTGAAAGAACGATTTCGCATTATAATCCCGGACGAAAGCAGCACAAAATGAATATTTATGCTGGGTGCCGTGGATGTGCGTGTACCCTGGAAAAAGAATTAATTTTCGATATGTGGTATCGATCTTGGAAATTCATTCGTAGTCACGACTCTGTGCCCAACCAATCTCTGAAAAAGGCAGCTGACTCACACATTATATTCGCAATACTATCGGATCAAAGGAATCCCATTTCTTTAACCTAAATAACTGACGATTTTTATTCCCAAACCTTAAAACATGTAACGCTCTCACTCTTTCTCCGCGCCTCGAGGAAAACTTCTGGCAAGAAAAAGGACGAAAAAGGTGGGAAGACGTTAGAGAAAAAGAGGGAAGTCGAAAAAAGAAAAACTAAAAGAAAATAAAACTTCTGCCTTCTGCTCTGTTCGTGTGTAGTACGTGCAAATATTAAACGTTGAGAAATAGGTCATCTTGAAGTAAAATAAGTACAAGCGAAAACTCTTTTGAGATGAGTTATTTGCGTTGATTGCTAGCATACATTATTTATATAACTGCTATAGCACAGGTATTAAAGTAGTTCTTGTTGAGGGAGGACTAGTAATGAAGGTTGTTACGATCAGTTACGCAAGAAATATCTTTATATAAAATATTAAAATCAAGATACCAGAAATTTCATTATAAAATTGTAAACAATTTCGGCTGTATCTCATAAGTCTTCTGCCGGCAGGCTTGAAAAACTTGCTAAGCGTTTTGAAGCCAAAGTTAAATTATCACGTCTAAGTTTTGATATCGGACGCAGGCAACTAAAAGTCCCTCCGGCTCTATCCTCTCGCTTCTCCCAAAAACATACAGAGATCGCAGCATTTACAAATTGACGTGACATCGATACCGGCTGCATTAAGCTTCGAAACATGTTTGTTTGGTTCCATTTAGTGTAACCTGAGATAAAATGTACTTTAGTGGGAATACTTAGGCCGATATAATTAACGGTAAAGAGTCTAATTAAAAATTAAGCCCGACCACATAAAACATGTCACGCTTCGAGTAAAACGGGCAGCTACTAGGGCCCCGGAATTTCTTAATTGAAACATTTAAAACCGGTAGTTTTTTTATTTTAATACACATATACAAATAAGTATACCGAAGTTATACGCTTCTAATGTGTATCATTTCTCACGTTCCGTCGCAGCCAACAGTAACCAGCGTTGAGAGCCCAGAGTCGGAAATTTGCGTTAAATGATCGTAAAACTGACACTTGAAATATCTGGATCGTGAATTCGCTACCGGAACTGCCGCTTACGCAATCAAGGTTTTTTCGAAAGCTCCGTGCTGTTAAATGATGCGGAACGTTTCGGTAGTTAACTTATTACAAGAATCTACAAATGTAAGAACATAAGTAAGTTTCCTCTCTTCCCGGATCGTTTTTTCTTCTCTCCTCTTTAATTTGTCGATCGCGGTGCGTTAAAATTTACCCATTTTCTGCGTGGAGAAGTTTTAAATTCTCAGCTTCCATGGGCACGAGGAAGATTTAAACAGGGCTGCAAATTTGAATTTAATGATGAGATCGGCAAAGCTATGTAATATTTTGCCTTTTGGTTATAAGTTGTTTTATTTTTTCCATCAAGAATAGTAGCATTGCCAAGCTATTTCAAAATGCCACTCATCGTTTATATCAATTTTATAATTAAATAGCATGTTATTCTAGATATAAATGTTATCATAGCTACAAATAGTACTTTAAGAGTATAAATAAATATAATAAATTATGTATTTGAATAGTTTGATGATTTTATGTGTGATTTACTTCTGTGTATTGCACTAGTATTTACAATCATTCCTATAAAAAACAACTGAATAGGATTACTAATTTACCATACATATTATTTAATTTATATATGATAGTGTATATTATTATTCAAAATGTTTTGATATTTGATTTTATATTTGGTTTTTCTCTTTCCAGGGGCAAGGAACAAGTCGGAAAAATTTGTTGATGAATGTTGTTGTACCCACGCCAACAATTTTAGAACAAAATTTGTCACGGTAATGAAAATTGAAATTTTAATCTTATTTCAAAATAAAGAGGCGTAGTTAATGAGGGCTAACGTATCTCAAACACTTTTTGCTACAAAACAGAAAACTAACATTAAGGATCTTTTTTATAATAAAAAATTTTATATTTTGTCGTTTTTCTCGTTTGTTTTATAAACAAGCCTGTTATTTAAAAATCTCTTATTAAAGAAATTGGTATTTAGATTCCCCTTTCAAACTAATAAGCAGATTTTCTACTGTTTTACGAGAATGTGTATAATTGGCACTAAGGTTTTCTTACAAAAATAATGACTAACGTACTTAATTATTTCTTTAAAATTTAATAATTTGAAGGACGGGAGGGTGGCTGTACTATATGTTAAAGATAAATTTAGGTGCTTATCTAACTTTGTTTCGTACTTGTTTCTTTTTATTTATAGTATATGCAAAGTTGTTTTTGGATATGATTGGCAAAAATTTACTGTGTATTGTTTGGGTAAGTAGATGCATTGAATAAAAGAAGTTATTGGGCAGCCAGTGTTTTTGAAAATACGAATAATATAATTAAGATAGACATACTATCTAGCGTATTAAAAGGTGGACACGCAATGTATTTTATTTTAAATCATTTGCATAAAGCTGTCATCAGAATATCGACTACAGGATTTTTGAATAAGCTGCTTAAATGAAGTCCTTTCTTAATTTGAAAAGCCTATATATGGGATTTTGTATAGAATATGGTATCTTTCAAATATCCGTCGCAGTTTTTCATTGTCACACGGGTTTGGGCGGTCCAATTTTCACTGAATCTACCGCATACACCGAAATGAATTTGAGTGATTTTATTCATTACGTGCAAGGCGAGGAATTGACTGCATTGAGGTCTCCAGGTCACATTCATGGACCGCGACAATGTTCTCGACCGATCTGATGTTCCATTAATTTACGGGTATTGACTGATTTTTTCCGAACTGGTGGTCTCAAGTGTGGTTACAAAATCTTGTCTGAAAAGCCACCTCGTTATCAGTTTGATAATCAAGCTTTATCATTTCGACGTACTGATTAATCGTGTAGGTTGTCATGATGATTTCGTATCAGCGACGTTTTAGGCAGCTTTCGAAAAGTTAAGCAGAGGTGGTTACATTAGCAAATTTCTATACTTTAATACCATGTTCATACACAGTTTTCTTCAGAAGGAAATATCCTTCTAATAAAATATGTAAGATAAAAATCAAATAACTTGCTCATGGCAGGTCATTTTATGATCTCATTAAATCAATGCAAAAGTACCATTTACAAGACCAGCTTTGGTAATTACATATCTAGTTATTCCCAAAAATAATAGTTTTTATGATCAATGATTTTGGCTAGTTTTTCTTTTCAATTCAAATAGGATATACATAGATTTTGTAGACACACTCAAAGGATCGACCATTTAGAAGCTTTAGCACTTTAGAATCCCCAAAAAATACTGTTGAATAACAAAGTCACTATGCAACTAATCGTATTTTCATATTGTATGCTTCAATGCGGAGTTTTTGAAAGCTGGAACAAAATAAAAACAGATTTGTCACAAAATTGTTATGGTTGTTATAGTCATTATCTAAGTAATGTAAATACCTTAGATTGCCATAACATGTTCTGTCAGGACCTGAGAATGCGATTACCATGGATATTTTCCAGGAATTCAGTATTTGTGTCCGAAAGTAGCTCATATGCAATTCCTAAATTAAATTGAATTTACAATGCTTTAATTTACAAAGCTATGACTACCTGTAAATCTTCAAGCCAGATAATAAAATATATCAGATAAGAGTGCTTAGTATAGCAAGAAACAGTTTTAGATCTCTAATTTATGTAACCAAAAACAATAGTGAATGAATGGCTAACATTTCAGCGTCCGCTCACAGATTAACCATATTCCAAAATCATAAAAGTTGTAGATGAAATTTAAATGTGTTATCAATTTAATGAGGTCACTAAGGGGCTCAATTACGGTTGCATTGGACAATACTCTAAGTTATAAAGAAAAATTTGAATTCTTAGTTTTTCATTTTGATTCATATTGAACATCTGGTGCAGCTGACAATGAAGTACGAATTCTTGTATCATTAAGAACAATCATACGGGCAAAAATAGTTAGAAGAATTGTAACGAGTGCAATTCAATGTGTAATGATATGAAATTTCATACGCTATCTAAAACGTTGGCACTAATAAAATTTCGGGTTAATTTTAAATAAAACTACAATTTTAAAGCAAGTATAGAATAACTACCCAAAACGAAGTCTTTACTTGCCTTTAAAATGCGTTTATGCGACACTCACCTGTGTGGTCTTTTTTGATTGAAATTACAACTGAAAGCTTTCGCACATTTAAAATAATAAGAAATCAACGTTATGGGATTTAGTGCTTTTAAATCGTTCTCAACATGTCTGTCTATTCTTAGCTAGATACCTACACCTTCAACCATAAAATTTTTATGCATTTTATACAACTAAGATGGCGATGTAGTAAACCTGAAGAATGTACAAATTTATGTTTCTTCACTTAGCTGTCAAATAAATTTAATAAAGTACAAAATGATCATAAGGATAATCACGCTCGAAAACCATTCAATACGAGTGCTGTATATTGATTATTTAAACAATTTAATATATGATTTTATGGTGGTTCGCGCTGGCATTGTAACTGTTACCTTTGTGCGCGACAGAAATTTAACGACAGCTGCATAAATCGTTATTTTATACCTTTTTCTTTTTAACATGACCCGAAAATCAAGCTTAATTGTACCGTCGAAAAATAATAATAGAAGTGAATACTTGATGAGGCTTCCCGTCGATGAAAAATTAGTTTTGCGGTAGAACAAATGGAAGCTCAAGTAGATAAAGTGCAGCTTCATGGCTGGTAGCCTTGTTTCCTGTCAAATTTACTTGAGAGGATAGGTTGGAGCTTTTCCTAGCTACTTATTGAAGAGTTTTAGTATACATTGTGAAGGTGCTAGAAAACTGAATTGTTTAAAATATTAGGGAGTACATTAGAGGGAGTCGATTTATATTGATCATATATGCCCGAATACATGCATTTGTTAATTAGACTATTTTAAAGTCCTTTGCCGAAAATACTGATTAAGCGTATTAAAGGCAAAGGGACTAACAATTAGAGTACGCCAACTGAATTTCGCTCCCTGCTTGATCTCCATGTTTTGTATCTTTGCCGCTACCGCTATGGGTTAGTTAATTCTTAGCATTAATATGTCTACCTTCGAAATTTCGATTCTCCCTCGACCATAGCGGAGATTCTATGTGTTCCAGTATGTGTGCTGCTGATAAGTAACTTGATTCAACTCACATTAATGGTTTTCTCTTCAGTGGACTGCATACTTGAAATTACAAAAGTTTTCAAGCGTTAAGAACTTTTGATTAGACTTGAATACATATACACGTTGTCTCGTCACGGCTTCGGGCCGACCAACGAAACGTACTTTTCCGCCTGTTTATAAACTTTACAACGAAAAGAACCTAATTTAGAAAGCATTAAACTGTCAAAGAACGTTTTATTTCAGACCAGGAAGAAGTTCTTTCCAGAATTACGTCATTAAGGAATTAGAATTATGAATTTCCTTTCGGGAAATATAATTTTTATTCAGATTGTAGGAGAAACATTACAAGACAGAAATGAAAATTATTTAAGTCGAAAGTTTGTCAAACAAGTCTCTCAATATTCCATAAGAGTTAATTCAATATTCATCGAGATAAAATAAAGTCGATTTGTACAATTCATTACATTATAAATATTAATCTTCGTTTTTAATTTTAATTTTAATTTATTAAATTTTAAACAATATGATAGCAAAATCCTTATGTTGCTGTATACAATCCCACTGGTATCTATTTGTTATGGAAGCGGCTGTTTGAACCAATTTAAATGTAGTTTTAATTAACTGTATTTTGAACAATTTCAAATTATAATGTATTGAGTGCTTACATAGGTAGAAAAAGTGAAACTTATGCCAAAATATTCTTTTGTTGTGGTGCTGAAATATCAATATGTAATAGATAATCAATAAGAAATGGATTGCTTAAAGTTTCGTTTTGCTTTTGTCATTTCTTTCAGTGCAAAACCCGTAGGATTTCAAAGTGGGTAAACTTTTACATCAGAGCAACTCGAAAGTATTTCTCAAACGTAATACATTCAAAATATTACATTTTACAACGAAACTTTTGTATTTATAACAGAATTGTAGACACATTTGTGTCTCTCTTTATTTAGTTTGCCGAAGTTGGCGGATTTCGTTCAGTTTAACGCGGAAATTTTAAATAACTCGAACGACAATTTTTATTATTTCCACTTGAACTGGGAAGTTGAGCACGAACTCAGCAAAAGAGGCATTTTTAAAACAACATAATGCGCCTCTATTCCCTGTTGTTTTACTAAAATTTTATTAATATTGCTACACAATAGTTTGAGTGTTATTGCTTGTCTTCGAAAGTCTTTATTAGTTTAGTAAAACTTGAATGTACTCTTACTTCGCCATGAGTATTTCTTTTATAACTCTTCATTGTTTACAAAAGTTTAAGATTTAAAAATAAAATAACATCAAATCAATATAGCATATAACATATCGTTTTCTCCAAGTTAACAAGCAAACTATTTATTTTAACGCTTATGCCACAGGTGCGCTTAATGTACTTGCATGCAGTAAAAAATAATTGTGTAGCTTTATAAATTAAAGTTGCCTAAAGGTACAAGTTCATTTCCTGGTTAAATTCACGCACATTCGTAGGTACCTCCACTTCTTACACATACAAGTTAGATAATAAATATTCATGATTCTAAAAAATTAACAAAATTATCACAGCCGCTCGCTAGAATAATATGCGTAAAAGGTTTCGTGTGGGGGCGTACGCAAGAGAACCATATAATTATGTGTGTGTACACTTGAAAGTAACCTGAACAAAAGGGAAGTGTACTATTATTATTATTTTTTAGAAACACGCCCCCCAGATCTCTTGACGCACGTTCCCTTTGATAAATGTGTGCGCAAGTAGAGACAGAGAGGGGGATTCATGTATTATTATTCAAAATTTAATCCACATAGCAAACCTTACTTAAAACTTGTTTTTTAATTAATTACAGCTACTGCTCTTAATATTTTAAAGCGCAAGTCATAGAATGCTCTTGTAGCTTCTACATATTATTGAAAACAAATGGGTTTGGCTTTGTTTGCACCTTAATATAACTGATATAAAACTATTTAAATTAATTGCGGTTCTTTTTCTATTGTTAAACGACCACAAAAAGGTTAAACAAACGCCTATGGAAGAACATCGCTACACAAAGGAAGCATTCGAAGAACTATAGACATAATAGATACTTCTTCCGCATAGAATTCCACTGTATCTACCTTATAAAGATAGTCGGGAAAAGGTAAACAGTTGGAAATTACAAAGCGATTAAACGCTTTTTATAAAAGTACATTATATTAAGTGTCGCTTCAAAATCGCTCAACTGTTAAGGATAGATAAATCGTGTACTCTGTGTTCAATTTACTTTGTGGTGTCTTGCGTTAGAGAACTGTTTAAAACCGCAGTTTCAATTTTCAATTTGCTGCTAATTAAAATAATCTGCGCTTTATTTATTCTAATTTTTGTAGCTATTAGGTTTTGTGGTGGAATTCAGTTTCGGTTCGCTATCACTAAGTAGTGTAGCCGCCTACTTGCAATTGTCTAATTAGGAAATTAAGGCTTTCTGATCCATAACAAAAACGTTGAAGTTAGACACCCCATAATGAAGAATATTGCTAGTCGTAAAAGAATTTTAGCAAAAGTATTTAGAAAAAAAGAAAAAACAATTGGTTCTAGAATATCCACTTACAAAGAATAATTCCATTTACATAATAAGATGTAGATGTATTTCCATTTGGCCACATAAAAAGAGACATATTTCATAGTTCTGTAACTTTTTTAATCAATATTATAATTTATTACCACCGCAGCATCATACGGCTCTCTTAACAAGATACAAAAGTTCATTAATCACATGTACGTACGTGTGCATGATAAATGATATACGACTGGAACCGTAAATGTAATGACCATCGAAAGAGATAGTGACAAGTGTAAAAGTTATAAACAAAATTATGCTTGCCTTTGCCTGTTCGTTACAAAATTATTAGTAATTAATTTATTATAACGCGTTTCCACTGCCGTGCCGTCTGTGAAGCGGTCGTAAAATCGAAATGTAATTTAAAATTCAAATTTTATTGGCCGCGCCAAATAGTTTCTTCCCAAATTTACTTTTACTATGAACACTAAATAAAATAAACGATTTGCTGCCCGCGCGGTTATGTAATTTTCATACATTCTTTAAATACATTCTTTAATCTCGTTAATCACGTGAGCGCCAAAAAACTAGACCTATCTTTTTCAGCACCATCAACTTCTTCGTAGGTTCATCCAGTATTAATCGGATATAGCGACGTGTACACTTAAAATAAATCTTTTATGGGACATTTGCGGAAAAGGAAATTAATCACGGAGTATGTCCTGTTTCAAGGCACTAACGATAAGAATAAGAAAGAAGTGTGTTATACATTTCATGGTAGTTTGGGATCTTGGGAGATATTAACCTAGATCCAAGAGGGTCAGACCTTGATGCGGAGGAATAAAACTATTATAGTTAGTATCCCACTATTATGCGGCAGGCCAGTCGTATCTCTACTTCTTTTCCACCCTTTAGAACTGTATATGACTCTGGGGCATTGTGTACCGGCCTGAAGTGCCCTCTTAAACCTTGTACGTGCCGTAGGTGCCATCAGAATGTTTGAACTGATATTCATATCGCACATTCAAGCCTGTTATCTTAGCGGCGTTGTTGATTTTAACGATCTTCGTTATTTCAGTCTAGTCACTGAACATATTTATCCTGAAAATATCGATCTATTATTCTTGCCTTCAGAAATGTCGTAACGGCTTGTAAGGAATGTTCACTTGGAAAAATATTTAAAAGGCTAAGGTATGCTAAGAGGAGATGCTCTTCTCTGCCAGATAAAGATTTGTTACCCATTTTCAAGTAGTGGTTTTAATACTGCTGTAGGCTATCAAGTGGCTTATGTGATTTTAATTTTCATTAGCAGTTTTCGACTGTCTTGATTGCAAAGCATATATGCTTAAACTATATTTTCAAGAATAAATTTGAGTACGTTCTTCTAATCAATTTTCTCGAGATTCTTCAAACGTATAATGCTTCGAAATGGTTAGCTCTTGCCGACCAAATGTCATCCGAAGAGCATTTAAGTGCAATCGTATCACTTATAGATTCGCATGCGTCTTTACAATTGTTATGGGACGTGCCAAAGCGCAAAAGAATTATTTATTTGAGAACCCATTTGATTCACTCGTGAAAGAGTCATAGCGAGGCGAAATGAAATTGCAGATTCGCCTACGAATGCCCGAGACATTCCGGTGGCAAATTCAATGGGCCAGATATCGCAGGTACCTGCTTCACGACAGTTTAACGCAAATTTGCTACCGTACATATATAGCTTTAGTGAGAATGTGAGAAATAATACGTTACTGCGGAAAACGAGATAAGACGACATGAGACAGGGTGAATCGTAGCCAGAGTCTTGTTTATGACTATTCCTTAGCAGCCAGTCGAAGAGCGCATGGGAAAACAAACCAAGAGTTGAAAAATCGTATTATTTATACATCAGTAAATAACTCAAAATTTAATAAAACATCTAAAGAATAGATAAAATTACTGTAGGAAAATATAGCGTTATAACAATACCTTGTGTAGATAACTCCAGAGTGCTATCCACGTTCCTATTGTCTCGAACAATGAAAAATATATGGCTCTGTGCAGAGAATATTCAACTACACGTGGGTCTATCAAAATCGTCTGGTCAAAGTTTGTACATAAATAGAAAAGTTTATGTCAAAGTAATAAATATGCCGAATATAGACACCTATTCACCTATTGGGAGGTCCAATTTAATATTGTTTCTCCACGCGAGAAACTTGGTCGCCTTCTTTTGTGCGCGTCCCTTTCTACTTTAAATTCACCTCAGGAACGTTTATTTTCATTGGCACTTCAATATTATCATAGTTGTTCCAAATTCGAACCGAGCAGAGAAAAAAGTTATTGGAAGCGGACGAGCTAAAATTGTAAATGCGTCTACAATTATAACAAAATGAAGATTTTCTTTTCCTCTAAAATTATGTTGTCCTCTAAAGCAACCCTCGCAGACAGCTCTAATTGTTCGTAAAAATGTAATTTATCAACGTTCATTCAACTTTAAAGTGTCGTCGATTTTATATTTATTTGCACTGGATAAATGGTCAAGAACATGCCGCTTTCCGCCAGAAAAACGTATATCCAGAGTGAGCTAATCGATCCGTATATCCTGCCGGTGTTTGAAATCTTTCTGGTCTCCCAGTTTCCGCTTTCGTCGGATTTGTTGATCCCCGCGAATCTGTCTCAACAGCTCTCATAAATCATCGTAGCGAACGAAAGAAATTCGGCAGGAACTCTGTTTTATGGCAAAGGAGAACTGAGCGAAGATGTTATGTATTACGAAATTGGATATATTAAAGATTGCTTCTATTTTTCACTTTATCGGCGTTATTGTGTTCCAAATAAATATGCCATCCCAGCGATATGCGGGTGAATGAGATATAGTAACGCCATCACTGCTTCGAACCCTGCACAACCGCATCGCCTTCCTGTTTATGTGTAAGGATAGGTCAGAGGTTCCTCAAGGGAGATATGAAAGGAATACAAATCGATCTTATACATCTGAAATATTTGGAGAAATCTGTTAACTGTAGTTGTCGGATTTTATTTCCAGATATTATAGAGCGATATGTTAGAACAATTATCTGCAACACTTTTTGCGCTGCTCCGTTTATGCCGCGTTTTTTTATTTTAATGTAGGGAAGTGAATTATGTTTTCATATCTTTTCTTTTAACTGGCGACAATAAGTCAACAAGATAGCCGGACATAAGTCTAACAAAAATATAATGACACCAATATATAAGAAGTTCAGTGGGTATGCAGTGTAAAAAATGAATGGAAGGAGCAAGAAAATCACGATTTTGAAGCAATATTTACAGATCACAAACGAACATTTAACCTTTCTTGCGATGTATTATTGCAATTTTTGCAAGATAAATTTTACAATCGTGAATAAATTGATCAAAATAACTATTTTCTTCAGTTATCATTTTGTTTTCAATAGCATTTTTGCTAATCAAAAAATCAATCGCAAGCAACAACCTAGTTAATATATGTAAATAATTTATCATTTTTCAGAAATTTAATCGTAAAACCTTTAAATTTATTGTAAAAAATTCAACTAACGTTATATGGCTTCACTTTTATTTTAACAATTTTTATTGTAAGAAGTTTTAAGTATGAAATAAAAGTGTGATGGTGATAGATCTCGACTATATGGTGGATGTGTTATCAGATTTCTATCAAGCTCTACATATTATTAACAAGTGACTAAACATGTTTAAAATGTAGTAATTAGGACGGTGAAAAGAAATTACGATGCGGTTTGCCAATTCATATTTATTAAGTTACAATTATTAATTGTTTAGCCTTTACATCTGAATTGATCGCACGGTAAAAGTTCAGACTATGATTTCATTGTAATCACACCAAATTGAAATCCTTTTGGTAAATATCAAGTTTCAATCTTGTTTGCTTGGTTTAATTGATATGCACCATGATTTTTCACTAATACTTTTACTTATAACACAGTGCTATGATTATGAATTTTTTAATTGGCTCATTTTCATTGGGTTTCAGAAGTATATGCAAGTAGTAACGAGCGTCCTTAGAAGAGTTTGCTCTACTTCCAGAGAAGTCAATGTATTGAGCAATTTCAAATAGCCCAGGTATTTTCAGAGTGTTTCAATATGTTACTCTTAGCTTTTCTTTAATCAGCATTGATTATTCCTAAGTAAAAATTCATTATACAGAGCATTCAACTTATTAAGCTCTTTTTCTTTTAAATACATCTATAATTCTCTTTAATTTATATTATAGTATTAACCACCTATACCGTTCCTTAATGTATGGAAATAGATGTTGCTTCTGTAGCATAATATTTATAATTCTAATTGATATGATCTATCTGTAATGTCAAAACATTGAAAATTGATATAAAAGTAATACACTGATAAAATTGTACGTTTTCACTTATTGATTTGGTTGGCTCTATGATGTGATGACATTTATCCTGATGTTCTAAGATTCAGTTATGGGCTATTGATTAAATGACTTAGATTACAGTTACAGAAGACATTTCTAAGAGAACAAAAATGAGCATGGATCGACTTTGAAATTATTCTTATATCTCAAACTGTAATACTGCTATAAACAAGAATATTTAACTTACAGAGTCTCTGTTCAAGTAAATGGTAGAAAAAACGCTCACAAAATTTGTTGACACAATCGATAAAAATAAATTAGCGAAGTAAGGAACAAAACATAGAATTTGTAGCGAATGCAACTTATAAAGCGATATGAGAGTGGCTTAATATTGGCATATCTCAAGCAGGTTAAGATTCTTCTTTAAAATGAAAAACAAGTGCTTTGTTGTTTTTCTACAATTCATTCAAAAGCTCAACTATAATTACTTACATAAAAATACATCCGCAACTCTAAAAATGCTGATCAAAGATATGAGAAAATTGTTTTGTAGATTCTCGCTTAAAAATTTGTAAACAATTGTTGTTTGCCGTGTGAACGACGGTTTCAGTGATTCAAAAGTGGTGATGTCGTGGAGAAGTAGCTGAAAACTGCTAAAAATACAAATATACGGAATTGCAAGCTTTGTGGGACCAAGATGATTCGCAAACACAAGCTGTCTTCTAGCAAGTTGAAGGGTATATAGCGTGAGTTGGACAGATAAATGGAAATGCACAAAAACATGTGTCAAATTTTGCTTACACGGTAGAAAAGGTCGTTTCGCATCGCATAGTAAAAGACAAAGAAAAGTGGAGTTATTATGAGAATTCAAAATTTACACAATCATAGCTAGGCTGAGAAGCAACATCCTCATGGACCGCTTTGAAGACGATGCTCTTTGTTTTGTGGAACCAGATGATCGTGATCTATTATGAGCTGTTTATACCTGAGAAAACGATTAATAGTAACTTTTAACAGCAACACACTACCAATTTGAATCATTCGCTGTTTGATAAAATGTGGCAACTTTTTTCTACAGGACAATGTTCTCTTAAATAAGGCAATATAGGTTATAAGCGACTTGCTGATTTGCTTGCCTTTGGTTAGAGTATATGATTACTACATTTGAAAGGACAACAGCATATAATGTTAACAAAGTCTCTTAAATAAACTAGTCATGACGAAATTTGCAGGATTATTCTTTTGCTTCAGTATTATCAAACTATTTTTTATATTTTTGCTTAAGTTTATTTGATATTGTTCTATTCCTCGAAAGAAATTTGTTTAAAATGTTAACGAAATATCTTTAGGATGTCAAGGACAAAATTACAATGAAATTCTGGAGGTAGGGCTGTTATTAGATTTACTTATTGTTTGTAATGAGAATAACTAGCTAAATACAATACAATACCTAGGAATATGGGTTTTAATGTATTGAATTTGAAGTTTGGCATTAACCCAACAATAGTATAATAAAGTAGAAATATAGCTTGATAGGTGCACAAATTGAAAAATTCCGGTAAACTACACATTACGCCCACAAACGATGTTGAATAAAGCGTTTCCACCAAAAGAGCCTGCTTCAATTTTAAAAACATCGATGCTTAAATGAGAAATTGTTGTTAAAACTCTTTAAAAAATAATTGTATGTTTCAATCTGCATTCACTGACGGTGGCGGCATGAATTCTCCAGTTAATTTGGAGAGCTGTTCTCCAAATAGCTTTTCAGTGAAAACGTACATGAGTGGTGTTATTTTTAGTTGAAAGCTCAACTAGCGTTCGGGTAATTTGTAGGCTTGATAGTAGTGAGGCCGTAGAAAATTTAAATTTTCGTTGGGTATTTAGCGACTGAAATTTTATCTCTTTATCAAAATTTATGCTCTAACAGATTTTTGTATAGGAACGGAAGGCCCGCAGGATTAATACAAAGCAATAAACATATTACACTAGGGTAAAGCGTTGTCAGGTTGGTACTAAATTATATTTATATGCAGGATGCGGTACTTTTATACGCTCTCACACATACATGCACACAGAGACTGAATAAATTATGATGCTTCATCGCGAATATGCATCTAAAAGGTACGAGGTACAAGCATGCAGCGAAAACATAAAATCTCTGTTCATGGTTTATCTACGGCATGTGTGTATGGGACTGCTATATGTTTTCGATTTACGGGTTTTGTTTAAGTGTTTATAAAGGCACCGGTGAAGTGAATATAAATTTTGACGACGCGACGCGACGGTACTCGGACGTGGGTGACAGAAGGAGGGGGTCGGTCGCGTACTTCTAATAAAAATATTAAACTGAATGAAGAATGTGTTTCAAATAAAAATGGCAAAAATAAAAATATATTGATTCGTTGATTTGGTAAGTTACGGCTTGAGGGTGTGATCATGAATGATATTTTTACGCAAATCTTTGATTTTATGGTATTAAAACGAGACGAGAGGCCGAATATTTGGAAAATTTATTGCATTATTAAGGATTTGGGCAAGTATAAAATTTATACCCGCTCGCTCGTAAAAGCGATATAAAATTTGTAAAAAGGAATCAATATACAGGAGTCATCAAGGCGTACAAAATTGTGTACAAATTTCATTACTTATTGCCTTTTTATATCTTATTTAATTTATTTGACAGTTTGATAGCCACTTTAAAAACCCTCACTTTGGCGTGGTTTATGGCCAATTTTTCTATTGTAATAATCTTGCAGGACAACTCATGTAAAGTGTAATCGCGTGATGGGATTTCTCGGGAAGACTTTCAGTTAGCAGTACAATAATTGATTGCTTTTAAGACGTTTCATTGTAATTGGAAATGTAGGAGGTTGTTAGTAGCAATAAATGGGCATTCTTTTTTCGTCTGGTGCTACTTTCATAATTAAACATTGTTTTAAAAATACGGCATTCCAAATGTTGCAAATGATAAGCTATAAAAATAATTAAGCGTTTCATAAATATTAAAACGATTTGTGTAATATCATTGATGGCTACTCCATGGAAACGAATGCTTCTAGTATCTGAATCTTTTACTTTACCCTAATGTACAAATCTGTTTAGTCTGTTTATAGTAACCAAAAAATTCGATGTTTTTCTTTTCCAACGTTTCTAGTTATCGTATCGTGGGAAGGGATGCATCATTATTTTCGAATCTAATTGTGCGCAAAGGATTAAAGACAGATGCCTGGGACTCTGCTTGGCAAAATATCAAAAAGATTCGCTACATTTCGTACATCCTATACATGTGTTTTTTGAACGTTGTCTATATCTGTAAATGCCGAACCAGGTGTACATATAGAACAAAAACCTCCATATAAGAGGGGCGGCCAGAATGTATGGATCTTTTGTTCGGAGGAATGATTTGAGCTGACGTTTGAAATGAGTTGGTGAATAGATATGGATTTCAATGAGAATATTTTATTCTTCCTCAAGATATACCTATAGACGGACATCCACGGGCGGACGGACGGAATGCATAAATATGAAACAACATTCGTTATTATAAAGCAACATCCTTAAGGGGTTACACCAGCATGTTTATGTTTCGGTTTTTATTTTGCCTGCAAGTAGTGCGACGCACTCTCTTTGAAAGAGGTTGTTTTTGTATTCAGTTAAAGATTCTGCTTTTATATTCACATTCATTCAGAAAAGTTTTATGCAATCAAACTTTTGGACCACCAAGGCTCGAACGTCCACCGTTGATCAGCAGATATTTAATATACACACGATCTTTTACATTGACATAAAATTTAAACTAACGAGACAAGAAAGTAAAAGCCAGGTTAATTAAGGTTAACAAACATGTACTGTTTACTGGTAATAGTAATTAATTTTGGGTTCACGATCCATCAGTTTTCAAACGGTTAGCTCTCCAACTGTGAGCTTAGTTGGTCCATCGCTTCGACGGACCACTCGTATGTGTTTCCACGTTGGTAACACTAATAATTACTTGACAATTATGGTCCTAATGAAAGTGGAAACGCTCGATAATAATTACACCTGCAGATTAACGACTTATTTCGCTCGCTGTTGATTTGGAAAGATTTCTAAATTTTTAAAAGCCGCTCATTTGCAGCGATTTATACTATTAGCGTTCATTAAATAGAAATTTAGTTATTTGCCTAATAGCCTGTTTAAATTTCGTGTCTGTGTAATGAACCGGTGTCCGTCTGTCTATCGATGAAAGAACACACAAGCTTTATACAGATCGATATTGATTACCGTCCGGATTAAATTATGTCTTCTTACTCGCATCCTCCTGCGTTTCAGCGTTCGTCTCTCTCGATACTCTAGTCAAATCCCAAAACGTTACTCTCAAATAGGTCCGACGAAAAGTATCATCATTAATCATAATTCCATCGGAGACAAAAAGCACTTTATCAATTTCAATGTAACAAAGCCGAGTATTGCTGTGTGAGCTAGCTAACCCTCGGAGACGACCTCACCAATAAAAACATTGCACCGGGACTGGAAACACCCGCGTCGAGCGGCGAAGCTCTAAATTTTATTTATGTGGCTAGAGATAAAGATTTCTATAAATTCTTTTATTGAATATTTCTTTCGTAGCTGTATATATGTCTTCGTAAAACAAATATTTTTGAGCTCTCGTATGGTATACAATTTCAATATAGAAATATAATATAAATATTTAATTGAAATACTAAGTGGGCTGAAAAATATCTTTGGCCTCTAAAAACAAAATATCTCTATCCTTGTCTTAGAGTTAAAAATTTAACTAGAGCACTGTCAAAATTTAATCACATTTAATCCAATTATTCTCAAATTATTAGTGACTCTACGTCTGCTATTTTTGTTTACAATGAAATAAAGGCAAGGCTTTAGCCAGTATTTTTTTAAATTCACTTACAATTATTTTCACCGACTACATCGAACATGGTAAAACAATCAATAAACAATATTACTGTGAGTTATTGGATCTATTGAACGTCAAGATCAAAGCCAAGCGTTGTCATTTCATGAAGAGAAAATTGCTCTTTCACCTAGACAACGCTGTGGCTCATTCAGCTTGTGATAGAATCGATAAATTGAAGAAATTGCGCAATGAATAAGTCCCTCACCCACAGTATTTGCCAGATTTGGCCCCCATATCTCTTATCCAGACTCAATAAGTGGCTCGCTGGAAAGAGGTATCACTTAAATGGGGAGGTTAAATACCTATTTTTAAGAACTCGAAGCTTCACTCTATTGATCTAATATCGAAATGTTGGAGGACTGTTACAACAAAGGCATTACTCTAGATGGAGACTACGTCGAAGAATAAAGTCATATTTTTATTAAAAACATGTTCTTTCTGACATTGTATATCTCTGTTTGTGTGAATTTGCCATTGATGTATTAATAATGGTTTCGGTTTCTGTTTGAGAAGTTGAAGCTATGAATAGTACGCTATGACTAACCCCTCATTCCGGCCCCGCTGAATGTATATAGCACGATTAGAATGTGATAACCAACCTCCAGTACCGGCTAAGATTAGTAATTGTTTGGTATAAGTGCTTTGGCCACAGATCATGTACACTTCGGGTACGTTGAATATAATGCTGTAGAATTTTTAAATCTGATTTATCAATCTGCTGTGAAATGAAGAAATGTGCATATCTTAGCAAAAGTTATTTTATATTTATTTTTTGTAAGGTATGCTTCCTGTCGTATAGGATTTACCTCAAACTTACAATTCCAGGCAGCCATTAAAATTTGGAATTTCGTTTTTGAAAGCCATATTTTAATACATGATGCTCTCCTGTTTAGACTTACGTAACAAAAAGCACACAAAAACTAGATTTATATCTAACAGCACGCGAATCCAGCGACATACAGAAGATAAATGTAACACCATTCATTACGAGGCAGTCCAGGAAAACTTAGTATTTTGGCAACTAGCTGCAACAATAACATAGCCTCGCAGAGAAGAGAGCATTATACATTCACCGAATCAACCAAATTCTCTGTTTAGCATTCTCATGAATAAGTTCTCCTATCTGCTTGCTTCTGGTCAGAATAGACAATCAATGTATATGTGGCATTACCATTACCACTCGATGTACTTTATTGATCTGGGATCAGCGCGTTCGACACGACAGATGTGACGGACACCATCCATAATGAATATTGTTACCGTATAGTGTCATTACGAGGCGCAAAATAAATCGATTTCTGGGGAAATGTAGAACGCACAACAAAAGAATAATGAAAACAACACGGGTATACCGAGCAGCGCGTATTGTTACATGCAAGAGATGCTTATTTAGTTTCCAAATAATACGTCAAATTTTTTACACATAGGGGTGTCATAATGAAATATGATTTAATGGATATATGCAAATTATTTATGACGGTCCCCTTTGCTTTTGTAGTAAAAGGTACCTACATAAATACGCTTTTGATTAAACGCCAATTATTTTTATTGAATATTGTTTGTTTTGTTACGACAATTTAATTTATGCTAGCACGCAAAGACTAGCCGATCATAAATAGTGTTACAACATGTATGTTTGTTGATACATATGTCAGGAAACTATTTTTTTATAGAATTTATATTTATTTATTACAAATTGATCGTAGATATTAGCATGACTAGTCGCTAAAATTGAACGACAAATTTTGCTTCACTGAACTACTTCCTACGTTTACTTATATATTTAAATTAATATTCAGTTCCTATCATTTGTGCGTATTTACATTTGCTTCATTATAGGTTTCTAGCAAATGCCAGCAAATTTGCTTTAAATTTACACATTTTTCCTTTGCACGATTATTACCAAATACACATCTCGAATTGCAACCGTCACCGTTAATGATGCTGCTAAACATTTATACTGATGTCCATCATAGTTACACAATATTCATTTCGAGTTCTATTTGCAAACTAATTTATTAATATTGTCTGCCGACGTGCGAAATATTAAAAAATATGTGAACGATGTAATGTTGAAACTTATAGGGAATGCCGGTGTCTCGTCACCTATTACATTAGTTTATAATAAATATATGCTTCAAAATTATTTCTTGCATGAATCCATTAATTAATTACATTACCTTTATTCCTTGGGACAGAATATTAGATGACAGTTGCGGTAAACATATTTAAGTACTTTAAATTCAATAAAAGAATATACATGCTTTTCTTGTTATTAAAAGTCAGGTTTTTCACCATAATCATAGTTATCTCAACCACAGCTCCCTAGTGAATTTGATATTACTTTGAAGCCGAATTAATGTAATGATAAGGCAACTTTGAAAACAAGTCTATTATTGAAGTCCAAGAAATTTTAAAATGTATACGAATTTGATACGCTAATAGATTCCTGCTTTGAGTTTTAAGGGGGTATTCTAGTGTCGAAAATTGAAAAAAATCGACCAATTTTTTTTCATATTCCTAAAGTTTAGACATTCAAGAATATGTCATTAAAAATATTTTTCAAAATTCTCATTAGTTTCAGAGTTATAGCCGTTTGTAGTAACGGTTATGTGCAGCAAAAAGAGCGAATAAAGGTATTGGTGGCAAGGGTGCTGGTAAGCTCACTGATAAGCTCATCAATGAGTTGTCTTTGTATTACAAACGAAAATCGTCAGCACATGAATTGTTGTACTAGTTGATGCAAGTATCTACAGGCAATGGAAGCCGGCACTATTGACGAACTTAACCATGAAAATCCTCTTCTAAATGACGACGTTTTACGAGTAATAAAACCAATTTATGAAAGTTTAACAACTGATGATTTGATGACACGATGTTTGGGTTCTGAAACCCAAAATACTAACGAATCTTTGAATTCGTTGATATGGACTTTTGATCCGAAGCACATTCACGCTGAACCGAAGACAATTGAAATTGCGACTTTCTTAGCGGTTTGTATTTTTAATGAAGGCTTCATCCCTATACTAAAAATCCTAAGTGCTATGAGAATCTCAATTGGCCCAGAAGCTAATGCCTTCGCAGCGAGACGGGATGAAGCGCGTCTTCAGCGCTCGGAACTTCGGGCTTCAGAATCACCGAAAACTTGTCCGAAAACTTTAAACGCGTTTTTCTCGAAACTACTTTTTTCGGGCTGGAGGGACGGATATCTCGAGTTCTAATGGACCCATTTCCTTCAAATTTGGAGGGTATGTTCTTTATACATCCCTTTATCGTATGAATCACGACCATAACGATAACTTTTCACTTTTCACTTTGAAAAAGCTCGAAAGTGTTGAAAAATCAGGCAAAAACATTTTTTTTTCAAACTGCCGCCATTTTTTCAAAAATTTTTTTCTTGACCGTGGTTCATACGATAGCGGCATCTATAATAATTATAATGTTGGCATTTTTTTTATTTTTATGATCACCAGGAGGGTCGAATTCACGTCCTCCAAGACAACTTTTTTTTGGGACCCCCCACTTTGACTCTCCATAACTTTGTGGATTAAATATTTGTTTTGTAAATTATTTTATGTACTACTAAAATATCAGTAAACAAACTTTAAAAAAATGGATAGTAAAAATATTATTTGTTTCAATTTTACAGCGCTTCAAAAACCGGGCGAAATTCGTGCCTCTACACTAGAATACCCCCTTAAAAATCGAGCTACTGCTACATAGCCAAACATGAAAATTGCTATAATATTGTAAAGTTTTATTATTATTATAAAGTAAAACCAACTTTCATTCTCTCCATGTCAACACTTGGAAATATTTTGCAGCTTCTTTTGCGGGCTAAGTAATACTAGGTTTGCTATTTCTAAATCATCGATTCTAAAAAAAATTGTTTTAGAAGGGAAATGCTTCTGCAAACATAATGAATGGGTACTGTAACTAACACAACACTTAAAAGTTGTATCCATAATTGAAATACAGTCATATATGCAGCCATGATTCTTACGGACCAGGTTGTCTAATTGAGGTAGTCACAAAAAAACGTGATTCATATTGTTCTGAATGATATAAATATAGTAAAAAATCGAACACATGCACGTTTGCCGTTTTTTGACGTTGTTTTATTATAGTGCAATGAAATTTTTATGCCTATAAGTGCATCCTGTTTAAAATCCAAGAGGAATGTTGACACAAAAATTTCTTCAATTTTAGTGTGAAAGGTCCGAGAAGTTGAGAGCTAGATATAGAAGGAAAGCTATAATAATTGTGTTTAACAACCAGGAAGCTGAAAGAACAGCTAGAACAATGCTAGAGCAAGAAAAGTTGTTAGCAATAAAATTACAAGTATATCCAAACAAGAAAAAAATAAGATTGTTCAGCAATGGTTCAAAGTTCTATGCTTCTAAACACCAGGTCGAAATATTTCAAAATGTTGAAAAGTGTTTTACCTCCCACTTGGCTTTTGGAAAGCGGACAAATATGATTTCGACCTATAAATGACGCTACAAAACCCTTATCTTCGTCATTTAACTAAATAGCAGTATGTAATTCTTCTTGGTATACTGACTTAAGGTGCATACCGATCGATATTTGAAAGAAATAAGTAAGTAGAACTACCACAAATAAATATAAAGTAACAACTTGCTACTGCAGTACTAATATTTTTGTTTCTGTAAATTAATTTCAGATATATCTATTTATAAAACTTGGAATATCAAACCATTCGCTTTAACTGAATTATGAAAGCAATACTTATATATTTTAAAGATGTTTATGCAATACAAGTACTTCTAAAAGAATTTGTAAACGAATGAAAATATTCCAGCAACGGTAAATGCTCAACATGGCGATACATTGCCCGAGAAATGCAATTCCAATTATTTAAAATAAAGATGAATTTTCGATACTTCGAAGGACTTGAAATAATTTCCAATATATCCAATATAAAATATTAAAGGATTCTAAAATTTATTTTCCATTCCATTGTAGCATATCTATTTCAATTACATGTAAAAGACATAGTAGTAATTAATAGTTTCCTTTCAGAATTTATTGATGATGTATCTATACGCAGACAGCAACAAAGCATTAAAGGAATTCATATGCAAACCTCATTTCAGAACAAGTTGGAAAAATTCAGTGCTGTAAAATACTGCGAATATTCTTTGCAACCGTTCATAAATTGAGAACACTACGAAAAGTATTTGGAACTTCTATCAAAATTGCATATTTATTGATTTCATCGTGTCTTGTTGCTTAGCTAATACAGAATCAGTCAATAAGTCACACCAAGTTTAGCCTTCAATTATTTGAATCTAATGGACCAAATCTTGGAAGTCGAAAACTTCTATAGCATCATTAAAGATTCGTTTTCTGAAATAAAAAACTCGACTTAATGGTTCTAAAGCGTCGCAAGAATATAATACGTAATAAAACATATAATAATCGATTATAAACTTCTTGTATTCAGAGCTTCGCGTCGCCCTTCTTTCTTTACGACTTTAAATAATGGTGGTAATCAATATACATTTACCTCCGAGATACGTCATGCCATATTTAGTTACAAAAGCATTTTCATTTTTAAATGGCTGATTGTTCATTAAGATCATTTATTTTCTCGTCTGTTTTGTGAGCAAATCAACATCATCTGTTAAAAATGGCGAGCCATTACCTGCATTCATAAGCGAATTCAGAAAGAGAGCGAGAAAGAGACGCAAAGAAATAACCACTTTTCAGTGCCATTATATCCATTACATTCGCGTTGAAATATCCGTTGTTAATGTAGAAGACGATACACTGCCAGCCATTTCTAAAGGAGACGTCCTTAATGACGACTAATCTATTCATTCTGAACGATTGTAAACAGCAGCAACATCTCTTGGATGGCGCCTCACCTAACTTTATTAAACCAGTCAGTCGAGAGAAATAAAATATAAGCAAAAAGTATTGAAGAACGTGCATATAGATGGGTGATAGAATTACGAGCGGATATTTGACGAGCTTCTAAACAAGGTAATGACATCACAAATTCTGAAATAATTTTATTATACATAAATTACTCGCCTCTTAGAACTGAGTGAGCTACTGAGAGATTGGAATGAAATATAAGGTTTGTTGCTTTAAGAATGAAACTGTCAAAAGTATTTCTTGAGTCAGTTTATGTAAACACTCTCATCACAAAATGCATGACTTTCAGGGACGTCGTTTTTAAACGGCGAATTTGTAAAAAGCTAAGGCTTATAAACTATGCAGAAAATAAACGGCAACTTAAGAGTAATACTTAAAAAATGTAAGAACTTGTTCGCTTTATCGTAAAGACTCAATTTATCCAAAGCACTTAAAGCTACAATGGTTCTTTATGTCCTTCTTTTTGTTCGTCCGCTTAGCTACGGGACATTTTTCTTCAATTTGAGTTGAGTACATATACATTTCCCAACGTCTATTTGAGTTGGCAATATTGCCAATGTTACTCCAGTTTAATACGGAATGATTCTTTACTTCTTATAAACGTTTAAATTATATTTAGACTGCGTGGATTTACTACTTTTCGTAGATAATGTTGCCATTTCTTTTAAGAAACTGAATTTTCAATTTCATTTCCTCGATTTCAGACAAACATGTTGCAATGATTTTTTCGATAGATTGGTGGATATTATTGAAAATGCATTTAGCATTTCTTGTTCATTATATTTAATTGTCTGATTTAATTGTTGTGTTTCTTTAAATATGTTTTAAGATTATTTAACAATGTTGTAACGCCAAAGTCATGTATATTGGAGTTGAGAAAGTTATTTAATATTTAAAACATAAAATTATAAAGAATATTTAAAATATACTATATATATAGTTAAAATAAAAATGAAAAGATAAAAATCATGAATTTTGAGAGACTTTGCTAAAACGAGTGGATGAATGTGAAAATATGATAATAGTTAGAAACAAATGAGAACAATTGGATTGTAAAACTGGCAAAAATACAAGCCAAAAATTTAAAAGTCAAGTGAGAAAAATTGTATTTTGCAAATTGATTGGTTCACGCAGGTACTAAAAAGCAGAAATAGTCAAACTGAATATTGCCAAGAAAACATATCCTAATACAAGAAAATATATTTGAATAACAATAAGAGGTGAAAAACTGAGGATATGAAAGTAGAAAATATTAAATGAGTTGAAAATTATGGGCCGTTTATGTACTTTTAGTTGCAGCAAGGAAAAGACAGTAGATTTGAAACGGAAAAACTGAAGACGTTACTGATGAGACGTTAAAGAAACTGATAATAGATAGGACATCTGGTGAAGATAGACGTAAATCAAAATCTATAAAAAGGCAACATCTAGAAAGGACAACAGATAGAGAATATACTCTAATTCAACGAGAGTTATGCCAAAAATTATTACCAAGGACTAGATGTTAAAATGCTTACCACCAATGGAAAGAAATTTTTATGTGAAATCGATCTCAAAAGAGCGTTTAATTTATTGTTGATAGGAATTCTTACAAAACATAATCTAGGCAATCAAGATAAAGCTGTAAGCTGGTGATGGATATAATAATATTTTACTTACCGCAATGTCCTGAGGTAAGGAGGAATTCCAAACCAATTGTTGTTTATAATAAAGTTCCTGAAAGCGGTGTTGATTAAAAAGTTATTGTATACTGACGAGTTAATGCTGATGGTAAAACTGAAATTGTCAGTTGATATGATGCACCTAAACAATATTGAAATATCATACCTTGGATCTATTACAGATAATAAAATTGACATAGCCAATGGCGGAAAATACAGTATATTTAGAGATTTTTAAATGAATTTAATAAATATATTTTTTATTAAGAAAAAGAAGGTAGTAGATCCATAAGTATTAAGGTTTGTAATAATGCTCTAAGCCTAATCTATAGAAGCAAAACATTAAATAAAAAGCTACCAGACATAAATGAAATAGAGCCATTGGAGCAAGATAAAGAAGTGTATGTTTAAGAAAATTTTAATTAAAGAAAACTAAATGTAAAACCATGTCTTAAACTAATAACAACTAGACTTAAATTTGATATGGATATGTAGTATAGTATAGTATATTATATACTTATATACTATATTTATACTAATATTTAGTATATATATATATATATATATATATATATATATATATATATTGTTAGTTTTATGGATAAAAAAAAACAACTATCAGAATTTAAATAAGAACGTCTCTTCTGACGATCCTTCTTATAAAAGGAAGCAAAACCGTAAAGATTAAGAGCTAATTAAACATCTATAGCTACTAAATAGCGTTTTATTCATAAAACTAACATCAAACAAACAAAATATGCTATAAAAAATAAAATAATTATTTATATA
>JAWQRO010000269.1:0-45290 GCA_033557835.1 Helochares maculicollis
TATATATATATATACCAATATGGTTTCGTCCCAGAATAATATCGCTTTAAATTATCTTCTTCCGAAGACAGAGATGATGACGTCATAGCTTATGACAACTTAAACAGTATTACCTACTTCAAATTACACTATAAATATTAGATGTGTTTCAGATACACAACAGCAATATTTTATGCGTTAATTAATCTAATTCGCTTATAATGTACTTAATTAATTTTAAATTAAGCATTAACTTACTTTATTGTTATATTTTGCAGATTTCAGTTTAGTAGTCGACAAAATGCGGATTTATCGAATTAAATATGAAATAAAAGATCTTTTTTATTTAGGTGTATTTATAAAATTGCTTAAAGTTCATTGTATTTACTCGCGAATAACTAGATACAAATTAAATACCATATTCTGAAATTACACAGATTAATTTAATTTAAAAGTGAAGCAAATATGAAAAATTCTTGTAGTATTTTTTGTGGAAATCAATTGGCACTAAATGGGGAAAAATAAAAGAAGAAAGTTAATCTATAGTGAATATTTTAAAAATTAAACAGAATAGAACTAACAATGAAAAGAACAACACAAAGCAAATATTTACAAATGAGATATGAACTATGCAAAAATAGACGAAATACTTTCAAAATAAACAGAAACTCTAGGAAGGAAGAAGGAAGAACATCTGAAAGAGATACCATAGAATAAGGATTGTGTGAACGGCAAAGACTCGGAGAAATTTGGCTCAAACGTGAAGAGAAAAGGAAGTGAAGTTGGTTCCGTTAAAAAGCGATTAAGTTAAAGAAAATAAACAGAGTCTATGTTGGGGACAAAAAGTAACCAATAACAAATGAGCGCCGAATCATGAAAAGTTGAAAACATCTTTCTAAAATAACAGAAAGAGCAGACGGAAGCATAGAGAATATATGAACGAAGTAGACAACAGCAGAACTGTGAAAATTTTTACAACTTGAAACTAAACTATATAATAAAGAAGAAAGTAAGTGCGTTCTTGTAAATTCATAAAAGAGTAACAAGAAATCTGGAGAGTTGGGAACTTAAAGTGTAATAAGTGTAGAGACACCTCGTTTCAAAAATCAATCATTAAAATAGTTGAACTGAAAAGATGACAGGCTCGACTGAAAAATAACTAAAAGAAAATAAAAAACTAGTGGAGATGTCGAAAAAAAAGCATCAGATGTGGATGGAAATAATTATACGAACTTCATCGTTTGCTACAAGACGTTTAACTATCAGCAAATGGAGAACATACATAAAACCTTTGAGAAGATACATATTTTCATTTTACAGAAAGCACATCGCCAACGTAAGAATCGTACAAATATATGAAGATCTATTTGAGTATCAACATAATCAAATAAAAAATTGGAACCAAGTAATAAAAGCCACTGAGCTCAAATTAGCAAGATAGAAATTCCACAAATAAAACTAAGTGTAAGAAATGGCTAGATTTGGTAAGTTTGAAATAGTTTCTTGTAAAATTGTCAGAAAATAAAAAAATTTGAGGAAATAAAAGTGCATTTGACAGCGCCAAGTAGACTTTATTGCCAATATCACTAACATTTGGGTTGGAAGTACTGATGATGTCACAGGAAGAGTGAAGAAAATGCATAGAACATGAAGTGGTTGTGACAAGGTTGAGACGATTCTACACTTAAGGAAATCATGAAATTAAGGAATAGCTTAATAACTCCACTAACAGGTAAAATATAGGAATCCAGAGAGCACAGTTATCGGCCACTACTGAAACTGAGCTAGAAAGGTTTTTCTTGTAATATAATATGATTCCAAAAGCTGAGCTATACAGTATTAATCGGAACTACATGTAAAATACAGATGTAGTTGAAAAAGATGCTTAACTGAGAGAAGAGAAACCATCGACACTAGCGCAGCCAGTAGAAGAGGTCATGGAGAAAGTAAGTAAGTAAAGAATTTTATATTTTGTAGCTAAAACATGAACAAAATTGCTGTTCATTGCAACTTAATTATTTTATGTAATAGTTAAGTGCCGATCTTTTAAGATAAGTGCTAATATGCTGATAATTTGGTTATAATTGCATTTCTGAATATGCCAGATTAAATTGATGACAAGAATTGATGTATTTTTAAGGTTAATCTTGTTTTCTGGTTTATTTTGATATTATTTTATTAAATATCTAAAAAAAATTGAATTTTTCATTATTTAATTTCATTTTATTTTATTTAAATGTATTTGCTTGGTAAAAATAAAATCATCTTATACATAGAAATGTGTATTTATTCATAATTATAGATGGATAATCTTTTATGTTTATTGATCGCATTTGGATTTTTCGCAAAGTTTAAGTTAATCTACTTAGTATATATAGCAAAAATTTGAAAAATTTTGTTAGATATATTTTTATTAGCTGTACTTAATTTACATATTATTCAAGCTACGCAGGAACACATTGATTTAGTTGGACGTACATATAAATTTGCGCAATCCTACTTTCGAACAACTAGCAACGTTGAAACCAAATTATTATGGATTGTGCTGCCTAGAGCGTGTTAGCTTTTGATTTGCCGAAATAAATGCATGACGCAAATGCCCCGACTTTTTTTTATTGATAGCTGAAAGGTGCACTAGCAAATCAAACAAATAATTCGATAGAGAGTTATTTATTCAGTATTTTAAGTGCCTATTATAGTTAATTTAAGCATGAGGGGCGTAGATTTAGTTTATACGAAATACTGTATCAAAATAATGACTATAAAAATGCCAAATATCGAAAACGTATAATAGACAATAGTATATCATTTAAATCCAGACTGTTCCATCTGAATTTTGTGACCTTTTTCAAACTAAAAATAAAACTGAACCAATAAAACCTTGTGAAGGCTTATAGAATCAGTTCGAAGAATGCAAATCTTGTCTTTATAACTAATTTATAGAGCTAGTTTAATTACGGAGAGTGACATTTACTGGCACGACTCGACTGATAACTAGTTGGAAGGTCATTGTGTTACATTCGAGCAGATTGGTTTTGCTTGCAACAAGAATCCGGTGACCGCGGCACTGCACTGCACTGGCGCGGATCTCAGACCGAAGCCGGAGCGGAGAACCAAGTGAAAGTAGACTGAGTAAACAAAACAGAGGATGCGATTTCGTTGCCAGCACTGAAGTTTTGAACTAATTTCGGATGCCGGTTAAATTTTAATGCTTTTATTGCCCACTAAGCCTCCATTACTGTTCAAGTTTTTTGTAAACACTTTGTTCTAATAAAAACTCACCTCCGTACCCCCAAGAGATTTATTCCGAAATCTCCGAGGCAAAATATTGACGCTCTTTAATTGAGTTGTTTTGTAGTCCTACGCACGTTTTATTTTGATCTGGAAGAGTTGACAACTTCATAGCGGTAGGTAAACGAGGCATTAGTAAAATTAATAAATACAATAAATTAAATTAAATTAATTTGTACAAAACCAAAGAACAATTAAAATGTATATAAAATATTTGATGGTATTTTATACATAAGTAGTGCACTGCAATGTAGGTTCTGGTAGATTCTATTTCGTTTTTGATGAAAATATCTTCTTTCCTTAAAATACATTTCGCACAAGAAAATTCGCAGAAATAAAATTTTCAATCTACGTAACTACAACTCGCTCGCCACAACAACGCTCGAAGTTTCCGCGCATCTATAAAATAGGGATTGGCCGATCCGGTGGATTAGCTTTTTATATCGCAAGGATACGTCCTCAGAATGACTTTATATCTTGATAAAAATTGCGACTTGTCTCAATGCAACTCTATTTCATAATTTATGCATGTCCATCTGCAATGCGGTGCAGGTCTGACCTGAAAAGTTCATTTCTTACCAAAATTGTTATTTTATGTTGCTGAGATTTTCAATGTACGTGGGGGTCATACCGACGCTGTGCGTCGCGAATACTAACGCTCTCCGGATAAATTTTTCATGTCACCTTCTTCGTCTATGTATAGCCAAGAAAACTAATGCTGCAAGGGATAAATGCTGTGACAACATAGGGTGCTTAAATTTCAGTGAAACATTTCAGTGCTGCTTTAATGAAGCGAAGCAGTCATTAAAAAGTATTAACGTGAGCAAATAAAAAATGTCTGTGCTGTGTTCCTATTATATTAGTTTTATTAGTGATAAATATATTATCAATTATTTATAGTATCATTGGCCTTGAAGCTATAAAATTGTAATGGGAATCTATTACTTAGCTTAGCATTTTCAACCCAAAATATTAGTATTACCATAAGTATAACTAAATTAATTTCAATGAAATTAACCATGAAATTCGATCTATATTAATTAATTAATTGTTATGTAAGTCGGTTCTAGTATTAACAAATTTTCTTCTACGCACAAAATGCCATGCCTATTACAATCTATTTTATTCTAATTCTTGAAATGCAAATTGCTCCAAGAATTCTAGTGCGGTACTAATGCGATTACTCAATCGCGACCTCTGAAATATGCGAGCTAGAAAGAGATGGTGGCAGTAGAAAAAATGTATTAGATTCTATTTCACAACTTGTAATCTAAAGCGCAATTATAAGTTAACAGGAGCAAAAAGTAAAATGTACTTGCCAAGTACGTAAGTATGCATTCGTCACGCGAATAACGGTAAAACGCTGAGTATTTTAAGGCTGGTACTTAATAGTACCTACCTAGCAAGCTATCACAATATATTCTTTCATAACCGTGTAACGCAGTGCACTTGCTGCCTAACGGGTAAAATATATGGAGATTACATAATAAGTAAATTTGTTGCGCTGTACCAAAGAAGCACAATTTATGGAAGTAACCCAGTCTTGATTACCGGCGGAAAGAAGTGCCGATTTTTTCTGAGCAGTTTAGTATTCCTGTTGCAACGTTTGATATTTGACAGGTAGTTGTTATTTACATCGTTAATCAAACGCTCTTTTTGCCATTTCACGATCTAAATAAAAATGAGTGCATTGAATCAGTCTCGCACACTACCATCTTCTCCTCGCTGCCGTGTATTTAAACAGCAAATCGCGGGAAAGTTCCATCAAAATTGTTGAGCATATGGACGAGGAACTTTGTAATTAAACTCAACGATACAATGCTTAATAACAATCCCGTGAACGTGAATGATAGAAACACCATTTCAAAGTATTGGTTGAAATTATATTCTGTGAAGAGAATCCCAATAACAAGCAGCCAACGAACACCAACAACTTTCACCGGGCGCGCGGTTAGCAAGAGTCCGTGAGTTAGCTGCAAGCACCTTATTATATCATTAGAACTGAATGGATAAATTCAAAATGCCAACTACAATCCTTAAGCGGACGTACCATCAGTTATAATAAACCCTTTCGGCTTAATTTATTGGAGATCATGTTGCTTGCTGCGGAGCTTTGTAGAAATCGTCTTCATCAGCTCGGCTGGGCTGTGACATCGCAGGAAATGATAAGCTGTTGGTTGTGTTAGCGCTAATTCCTTAATCTATCGATTGGAAGTGCCGAATTTCAGCGACGGCGATTTAGAGGAATGGATATATTTAATGCGCGCGAATGAAAACACTGGTTTCGATCATAGAAACTTACAATTATATTCTCACAATTTGCACATACAATCCAGTACTAACATACCTTTGATCTATTATATAATCCCTTATGATATGTTAGCTTTCCTTCTATTCACAAGTTCTACTGAAGTAATAATTGAGCTTTATACCAAATACTAATAAATGTACTAATGTTTTGTTTTATACAAATACATTGTATTCTAGCCGCTGTAAAATATTAACTCCCCATTCTAAAATTTGTTCATTTTTATCCGACAGGGGTGTTTTAAAATTGAAATATTCGCAGAAAATTTAGCAAGCATAAAATGATTCGCCCTCATTTTTATGTGCGCCCATTTCAATACGATACGTATAGAATGAGCCCGATCATAAATATACATAACATCTCAGCGAATATATCTCCTATATATATCTCAACAAAAATAATATCGGCTCATGCATATTTAGTTTTGAACTACTTGCGGGCTCCCATTTTATTTCCTTTGGAATAGCAGGGCACCCACACCACACTCATCGACTTGTGCATCCCAACATAAACGAACGCTTGATTTCTACAAATACTGAGCGCTCTTGGTCTAGCAGGAAAAGCAAGCAAACTAGTGAATCGTTTGATGTTTTCAAAGTAGGGTAAAAAGTAGAGAGATAGATTTTATCAGAGTGGAAGGGCTGGAGAGTGTGTGGATATTTAAAACGAAGTGGGTATGTTTTTATAAGTGGAATAGTTTGCTTAACACTAGGAACTACTCATGAATAAATTTGCAAAAGGAAAATGCGAAAACTGTTTTCCCCTGTTTTGAAAATTAATTCGATTTTATTCAAACGACTTTCGCATGAACTCCCTAGCTTAACTCACATAGATTGTTGAATCTGTTAGAATCACTTGTACCTTATCGACGCTACTTTTTAATTCATTCTGTTTGGTTCGTACCAACGTTTAAATTTAGAAAATTTCTTAATTTCCTGCGTACGGATTAGTTGCTCCTTTCTTCGTTTTGTATAAATTCAATTTTTGTTTCGGAAATTTTGTAATGTTTCCTGGCTAATAAAGGCACAATTTTGATAATTTTCTAATAGACTGTGGCAAACATATACAAGGCACAGAACCTTCTATCAACTTCTTAACCATTCTCCAATATCCCCGTCAAAATCAAACCACTAAAGCCGAATAACCGTGCAGTGATAAATAGACCTCCTTGCCTCGGGGTTGACTGCTATAAACTTACCTAAATACGGAGCCACGAAGCCGAGGGTAGCTTAACCTGAAACAAACGATAAATACACATTATAGTAAAATGTAATATGTAAACAGATTATAGTATAGGATAGACCATTAAATGTAAACCTAAGTATGTAGTAGATATCATTCAGTAGACACCGCACTGCATGAATCGTTGCGAAATGTACGTAGGGTGCCTAGAAGGACAATTATGGGAAATGAAGTGCGAAACGTATAGGCTGTTGAGTTCGATGTTAGTGGGACGTGAAGTGATTTACGAGCGCTGGGTAGTTTTTCATGCCTTCAAGCGGATAAAATAATTTTGCTTGTTGCCTAGGAAATAGAAAACAACAGGATATATCTAGCAATAGCAAAATTATGTTTCAAAATACTTCAAAAGTATCAGCAGAAATATAAGCCTTCTGTTTCAATATGAAGAATTTATGCATAGAGCAATGTTGCTCTTTTCATTTCTTTGTGGTATTTGGGAGAACATGAAAGAAATTGATAAAATTAAGAGAACAGGGCTCAAATGGAATACACTAAAGAACAACAATTTACATTTCTTTAACGTATTAAATATTGTGTCCCCAAGTTAGATATAAAAACCATGTTTTATTATATTTACCAGTAATTTCATAATTACACATGAAGCTGTTGTTAATGATATCTTATATGGTCTATCCGCAAAAAAATCTGAGCAGTTTTGTTTATTTATGTCAATGGCAAAAATGTGGTCGTACAAAATAACTACTCAAAAACCTGAATACCTATAAAGTAAAAAGTGTTCCAAATAAATGTTTGTCTCCATTTTAATGCGTGGTGATGAATATTAAGTCTTGGAAGATAGTTATCAGCTATATTCTGCCGTTTATTATTCTCACTGATGCCAAATCACCACAACAAGTTAAAAAATTGAGCTGCACATCCAAATAATAAAAATATTATGAAAATGAGTGTTGATTAGTTAAAACTTTGCGCGCGTTGCGCCCATTTTAGGGCAAGCAAGGTGACACTTCAAAATTGACTGTCCAACGTTAGATGGCCAAATTTGACCTAACCAGTTTGGTTAACAATCAGTCTACACCTGTACGTGAAAAGAACACTAGATCGGCCGAGAACATTGTTACGGTCCTTGAGGGTGAGCAAGAGAATCTGAATCCCAATTTCTCGTCGTGCACAAGAACATAGCCAGTTTTGCTTTGAGACTTGGGCCTACACCTGTATACTACATTATGCTACAGGCGTGCAAAGTGCTATGATATTCGAATTAATAGTCATTTAAGTGCAAAAATGAAGTAAGTATGATATACACTGAAGAAACTACCATGGGAGCTTATAAAAAATTAAATGTATATGTTGGAAGAAAAGTTCAACATTAATTCGTCAGTTTGAAGTAAAAGAAATAGTTTTTCAGTCTTTTGTGATGGTATAAATCCAAAAACCTCACTTTATACTGAAAAGTTATAGCTAATATTATATAAATGTTTTATATTTTGTATAATATCAACGAAAGTAACTTCTTGATGAATTATTCAATATTGCCATGTCATCATATTAGTAACAGTTTAGGATTCCCTGTAAAAGACGCAAGTATTACATTTGACTCTACAAAGCATTTACAGAGGAGCTCAGAAATAGGTAGGAATAAACACACCGCTAACCTTCAAAAGCCACAACAATAGAGCCAAGGAGGGAAAGTTCTACCCAGATTTCTATTTCTTTTTAGAGTCTTTGTGTATGTCTGCAAACAGAGCTAACCGCACCAGTGCGACAATACACAATTCTCGGTTATCTACAAACTTGCCTTTTATGAACATGTTCACAATTATATATTTTACATAGTGCAAAGGATGAAATTAATTTGAAACTTCACGTTAAAATTACTCAAAAGATACCTTCGTTCTAACAGTCTCGAAAAAATTGTATTCAATAACACCGCGTTCATATCGATAATCGAACTTAATTAACTAATATGCTATAGATATGGGAAATATGTGGATTTCAATGATGAACTTATAAGCATTACAGCACATATATGCGAGCTACTAATTTTTCAGGAAACAGGTGCAGAAAAACACAAAAGACCTAGAGGCAACCTATCTCTTTCATCTCATAGAAAAAGTGGTCCAACTATCTTACTAATGCCGCTAATGCCACTAATGAGAAGAGGTGGAAACCAGAATGTAGAAGGTTATGAGCTTAGCTTATTCTTATTATTCCCGTCTGATATCATTAAATATTCATTACACAGGATGATCACAATTTTTCATTTGCAATACCAATGCTAATCACAGATCTCCCGTATATGGAAGGATTATATTACCTTCATTAAGTTGCACGAGAGGTAACAACTGCGGATTTTTTTCCTTTAATTATTCCCGTTTCTATTGCTTTCGCCTTGTATAAAAATGTGACAGATAGAGAAACTAACACACCCACATGCTGACATTTAGATCATGCAAGACCCGTTTTGAAATCAAAGCACTCAGTTGAATTGAAAACATATTTGTAGTATTCTACTATCAAAGTCTGCCAACTAAGCTAAGAAGCTTTAGTTGAGGCAGTACCGTGAGATGAGGGATTTGCCAAAATCAATGCTCCTTAATACATTTCAGTTATGAAGAAAATTTGTTTCTATTTTCATAAATTGTACAAGAAATCCAGGTTTAGATAAACTTTCATCAATATTAATAGAACTCGACGACACAATCGCCAGTATTGACTAATTAAGAATGGATTTTGATTGAAATTAAACAGAAAAACTTAATAAGTAAAAAACTTCCAAGTAGAGTAAAAACAATTTATAAGTCATTTCTAACACGAACCTTTTTAATATTAGGGATGACTATTTAAGCAAAAGCACTTAAATATAATGACTCTTATTTTTATCATTTGTCATATTTTAAAAATGCATTGCATTAAAAACTATTACAAAATATAGCAACACACCTCATTCCTCACGTTTACCGCACAAAATATGGCAGTAGTAAATAATAAATATTACAGGTCTTGAGAGTTACAACGGCGGTATGTTTTTCTTACGTGAACACTCTCAGGTGTTTTAAACAAATGATCTAATATCTCACATATTCAGGTGTCAGAGGTTCTTACGAAGCATTTCTCAAGGACCTTCTTCTTCATAAACCTAGGAGCATAGCGGCAGCGCTGTAATTGTACATGGTGGAGGTTCGTGTTATAAATTTAATTTACTCAGTAAAAACCTCGCCGTTTTTTCTTTTATTTTTCCTCCGTGCAACAAAACGAAATTCACACGCTGTATAATAAGAGAGTCCAAAGGTTAAATAAAGCGGTTTACTCAAATATTCTTCTTCTGGAAACGCATACGGCCTTACTTTGCTTAAGAAGCTTCGCTTGAGTTATTACAGCGTAAAGTGGGGAGCGAAAAGAACTAGAGGGTAGGAGAGCGGCTTAGATGCCTCTACTATTCTTTCAAGTAATTTACTTGATCAATCTCAAAGAGAAATGCGAAACGAAATCATTGAACGTTTTCAACTTTTATAACAAGAAGGGCTTTTGTATTATCGCAATTTTCCTCACCCTTCCGCTCAAAAAATATCCTAAGTAATTGTAAGATGAGTCGCCGCTAAAGATATACAACGAACTCCAAAATTGACAAAAGATCCAAATGTATAACATTTAGCTACTGGTAATACCATTTAGTTATAAAACATACACAAGCATTGTATACTTCTTTTATGAAGTAACTGCTGTTGGTGCCGCGTTATCAAGGTCGTTTTCTAGGAAAGCAAACATGGTTGAGGTAATACCTTTCAATATAACCAATGACATTTAATTTCTAAAATATTTTAATTACTGTTATGCAATTCTAAGCGTTTTCTGAAAAACCGTTACTTTAATTATTGAACTATTGTCAAGTAACTAGAAAGAAACTATACAAACTAAATTTGAGAATTTAAAATTTAATAAATATAGTTTGATTCATTTGAAATTTCTGTTCTTTTTTCTACAAGTGTTTAAATCAACGCGTTAATAGCTAGATTGGATATAAGTATAGCATCTCTTTAAAAATATACATACTTTCTAATTTAAATGAAGTACCTAGTCTAGACATGAAATCCAGGTGGACCAACTTAAGCAGAATAATTTCCTTGTAAATGGGTACATCAACTTAAACATGCATGAACTTTGCCTTACTAATTTCAAAAATAACTGCAATTAATCTCGTGCGAGTGAAAATATAACAAGTACAAAACTTGTTACATGAAAATTTGGATTGCTCTGCATTCTAACATTTCCAATTTTTGAAATTGTATTCGAATTTTTTATTTGCATCATATTATACCCGAGATTAAGAAGAAACGACAAACTAAATGCGGTTGAGTAACTTTATAAGCTGTTACAATTAGAGGGAATAGTTTAGAAAAATCAAATTAATTTGATCTTAAAACTAGATTTATTTGAATCTGATAAATTTTGGACTTTAAAGGCCCACCTGCATTAGTTTAGGTATTCCCTAAGCCAAACGAGATAAATGGGCAAATAGCCAATAAAAGTGTGTATTTTTAGCTTTTTCTACTCTGACAGAGGTATTCTTTTTCGCTGGCCCAAAAAACAAGAGAAATGCAGGTGGCTCCGCTCTCCACGGGGGAATGAGTGTATCCCAATTTATTTCGAACTGAATTAAAGTAATATCTATTGATGTAGCCGCACTGTTTCGTTTTGACTCGATCAAAGTGCTCCTTTGAGGCAATAAAAACCGGAAATACACCGACACAAAAACGCACCCTAAAGGTACATTGTGCGTGAAACTGCCGCCCTATTATTATACATAACGAAATATGATCTAAATGTCAGCTGGTATAAGTAATTCAAAATGGATTTTTGCGAAAAATTTGACGGCTAATGACTTGTGGAAATCCTCATTTCCGTATAATCAAAGGAAAATATTTTACCGGATTAATGGCGGAGAAATATTGCTGGATTCGTTATAATTCATGTATTCCGTTGCTATATTTCCTTGAAATTTTACTTTTTTTGGAACGAATGGAAAGGAAATTTATAGGGAAAATCAAATTTATGAGCATGAAAAGAGAGATTGTCTTTTTTTGTTGCGTGGAAACTCAATTTGAATTGTAATTGATGTAAAATTTTACTTTTAATTATTTGCACGATTTCATTTCTACACTTGTATCTCTAACGCATTAAATAAACTGGTGAAATATGACAATATGTTTTCAATTGTCACAGAGTTTTCATTTGAACTTATATAACTTATAAAACTTGTTTGTTGGATGCAATAAAAGTATGAAAATCAATTTGGTAGCACAAAAAGTGTTCCTGGTAGCCACAAACTTTCAGCAGTGGGACTGGCTTAATTAATAAGCCAGCATTTTAAATGAAACAATGTAAAAGTTTAGCTACCGTTAATAGCAAGTAGAAAATTAACGTCAAAATTCAGAACCATGACTACGAGTTTTGCTAGCCAAGGTCGGAGTCCACTCCTCCTCGGCCATTTTTAACCGACTCATTAATTTAATTTCTGCATAACCGTAAATCTTACCTCTCTAATTCCGTCTAATAAATAAATTTTGCCTAAAGATTTCTGTGCATGTTCATATTGATAGATCCAATTTAACATTGGTGCATAAGTAAAATTATCATAATCATCAAATTAAAAAAGGAAATATAAACTGCTTTTTTAGTAAGATTCAATGCACTATAGCTCTAATTTTAATTAAAATACTTAGAAGCTGTTGGATCAATCATTAGTATATAATATTAAAAATTGTGATTTTAAAGGAAAAGCTCCACAGTCCCTGAAGTAATACGAAATGATTTCACATACATTACTACAATAAACATGTATCCTTTATATCCAGAAATATATCATTGAAAGTACTAAGTCAACAAATCAAATTACTGACGAGACAAAGCTGTTTAGATTGAAAATTTACCGTTTTACATAGAGACAAAATTTACTTTCTTTAAAGTATAAGTTCCACTTTCAATCCTCGATGCAACGAAATCAAAAGCCAGCGCATTTTCTTTTCTGATTTCTAGAATCCACAACAATGCATCGCGTTTTACTATTTTTATTTCCATATAAAAATTGTATATGGTCTGTACATCCTTATAAAACTAGTCGAAAAGCGTCAATATTCACTTTCGAAAGCCAATACGGGCTTCACATTCTTATACTATGTTAAGCAAAAGTTGGTTCATTCAACAGAAAAGTGATAGTAAACTCATAAAATACTGACCCGGTTTGTTCACCGAACGCTCGTACATATAAGTTTATCTTGGCATCTCGACGAGGCGGTTTGTTTGTGTCTTTCTTAAAAACAGTGCTGCTTTGACGAGACCTCCACGTTTCGAAGTAATACAATGAACTACATCGCTAACTATGCCAGTAGCAAAAAAGATTTATTATGCTTAATTATTTGGTGCATAAGCAGGGAGAGGCGTTAATTGAACTTAAAATCACATTTTTATTGCACTTTGCGAAAGTAGGGCATGATGTCCTAATATAGACTCAAATTTTATATATAATTTGTGGAAAACTATTAAGGAATCAGCTGATTTAAATTTTAAATCTAAACTTATCAATGGCAAATCGATTAGGAGAAACCTTATACGCTGAATTATTACCCGCAATGCGGTTTTGAAAGTATCAAAATAAAAAATATTGCATGTACAAGGCATTGAAATTGCCGCAAAATACTTTGTGGTTTTATTTTCTTGAACTAGAAAATTTAATTATAACAAATGTCGAGATCAATTTACATATGCTGTATAATGTTTATTTTAATGTTTTAAAATTTAATATACAATCGCCTCCGTCTATATTTTTACAGGTTACAATTTATTATTTATTATTTTTTAGTATCGGCCAAAATCATTTTTCTGCTACTTCGTTTCAATGCCTTAGAGAAGTGCATACGTAATACTTCTTTTCAAGCAGATAATAATTATGAATTCTCTGTGAGTATCCATCGCATCGCTTATTAATAATCACTTCCAGCTATTACATAAAAATAATTATTTAATTATAGTTGAGCGGAATGCAGCTTGGGCTACAGCCAGAACGTTTTGATGTTAATTTACTTATACTTCTCTATTGTCTAGACTTTAAACGAATAACTTATAAGAACTTGGCTCGACGACGAAGAGATCTTGAATTTGTGTTTTTATCAAAGAGCAGAATTCCCTGAAAGAATTTTTAGGGTGTTCTAATTCGAGATGAATAGGACAACCTGAATTACAATTTATCAGAAATGTTATCTCAGACCATCTCTTCTTTAACAAAAGAAATATGCGTAGGTAGGGCTAAAGAAATCCTCGCATTAAATTGAGAATGAGAAAATTTTATTTATGACCAAACGAATGATCCGTTGAAAGGGGTATAAAAAACAAACCCATAATATCGATGTACCATCCATCAATATGTGCCATTACTGCCCGCCGTAAAGCCGGAAATCGCTCTTGAAGTATATAGAAAAAAATATGTTATGTTTGTATAACAAGGCTGATGGAAGGTACCAACGGCATCAGCATTTTTTCGCGCTAGTTTACGAAGAAAATAAAAGTTTTGTTAACGCCTGGCAGAAACAAAGTTTTATTCCATCTAATTTTATCTCCCTGCTTGATAGGGTAACTTCTTGCGCCATTTGAAATACGAGGCGACTGCGACTGGAAGTAAAATTCTTTAATCAATGGAGGGATATAAACAGGATAAGATCGAAAGCGCAAGAGGCTTATTTGGTTTAATTCTCCTTGGTCTAGTGCGAAAAGCGTTAAATTTGCGGATTGGTAGTATTTCTAAATTGGTACTTTAATTCTTACAATCTTTGAATCAGTTTATATATATTTTCATATAATAAAGTTAAAATGAAGTTAATTTAATTTATTACTTAGTTTTAATTTTACACAACTTACATAAAATATTGTGAATAAATAGCATTAATTTAGGACCCAGAACATCATTTGCATTATTAATGTGTAAAATTGTAATAAATTCAACAACATTCCTCATTTATTGATAAATTAAACCCTAATATGAAATGCTTAAGTTAAAGGTTAGTACTACACACTTACAAAGGAAAATTTATAGTGCTATTTTATTTAATTCTTATAAATATAATTAGCCTTTGAAGTAGACATATGAACATACTGGAAGAGTAAAGTAAATAGCATGTTCAGTTTAAAATTTCATTTATTGAAATGATTTATTGAACATTTTCACGAAGCAAAAATCTAGGGAACGTCTTAACAATTTTAAAATACTACATCAACAACACCGCGAAATATTTGTATCTATAGCACTACAGCATAATGTATCTTCGGTCACTTACAAGGAAACAATTATTTTGCATTTATAAATATAAAAGAGTGAAAAATAAAAATCTCCTGATGCCAATCTAATTTAGCGTTACTCAATTCGCTTGAACAAGCCAATCAACATTTCCAACTAAAAAAATCTGTCGTTTTAAATGGACAACATTTATATAAATCGGGGACCGACGAAAAAGGAAAAGAAAAATGGCTAAACGATAGCCCCAGCGCAAAAAGGAAGAAGGAAATTGATGAACCTATTCGAACGGCGTCGGCAACAATATACTGTTTTCGGATAATTATTATTCGTTTACTTTTTGAAAACGCCGTTAAACTTTCTTACTTTCGTTTGTCTTTTGACATCGTTACATCAACGCAAAGAACATTACAAAAATAATGGGAGCGAAAGTAATATAAAAATTCAAAGCCGGGAGGGTGGTAATTTCATGAATAAGAAGGGCGTAGAGTTGATGTTTACCCTTAGAAAATGCGTGATTATTCCTTTTTGTTACTTAATAGTCTTGATTTTTTTGCTGATATTAAATTACCTTCCGCTTTAAATCCGACACTCTTGACACTTTGACCCCCATAGAGTGTAATAGCTTGAAGTCTTGATATGTTTGTTAGTTCCATCATTGCAGTTGGTTTAGAAGATTTAAATTTTTGCTGCAATATTCATTTATTTTAATTATAAATTTAATAAATGTTAGATATTTTAAATTTATTCTGCACGATATAACGTTGAGTTACTCATAGGTGGGGTAAAAAATAGCGCTATGCAGTCATCAAATTTATGTTGCTAAGATATTTTATTTTAATGCTTCTATTTTTTGGAACTCATAGGTCATTAGATAGGGTATTTTATAGCTAATTACGTACGAGTACGTAAACATGTAATTGGTAAAATGAACACAAATTACAGTGTTTTTGTGTCAAAATATTTTACCGATAAATGTTAATTAGATTTTTTTCAATCCTATAACACCAGGTTTTTATATTTGTAAATAATTTCATGTAAAATCGAATATCAAATTCATCATAGAAAAACAAAAAAATCTATTAATTATCTTCTGTAGATAGGATGGGCAGAAACTTTTAACCTCAATTCCTTCATATGTTTTTGCGCGGTTTCGCTCAAATCATGTTTTGTTAACTGCAGCCACATATGGAGCTAGCGTGAGTAATAGAAAACTCGCAATCTTTTATAATCGAAAATTAGTTTGGCGCATAAATAGCAAATGGTAGTTTCTTGTTAGCCAAACTAATTATGTTTAACTTTAAAGAAAATAAATGATACTATAAGCATTTCAAATATTAAATTCTACCATTAAAACGAGTTTAAAAGGCATATAAAAGTATGATTCTACAAAAAAATTGTTTGCAATAAAAATAAAGCGAGCTGACGACTCTTACTTACTAAATAATTTATAAATAAACCTAGTAAATTCTCCTCTCATACAAGTATGGTGACATAAGAACCTGTTTGTAAGCAAACCATCGCTTTGCTCCGACTGTACTCAATGTCGCAATATTTATTTTTGCTGTGCAGCAACAATAAAAATAACCATCTCAACGTTAACAATAGCTTCAATAATATTTCCAGATCATTAAAGTACACTTGATGCATTGCACATTAAAATTTTCGATATTATTAGACAAATATATTTTATCCTAATATTTAACACGTACCAACACTTTACTCATTACTGTATAAGCAATTACTGTATGAGCAATTAAAACGTGCAATAAAATGCACATCATGAAAATATTTTTGATCAGTGGATAAGTTGAATAGCCTGAAGAATGCAACGGCTGAAAAACTACTCCTCCTTTCCATACTCAGTTGCCTGATCAATAGGTAATAGGAGACCATTAAATTTAATACGATCGCCTTATTTTAATTTGCAACAAGCTCCGTGCGATTATTTATTCTACAAGCGATCTGTAAACTATGGTGGTTTTAATATATCTAGCGCTCACACGCAAGTTATGTCCCCGTAAGCATGTAGAACAAGTGCCCTTTTAGAATATGCAACTATTTGTTTATAAACTATGTTTGCAAGTTACATAATGACAGGGTATTACATAAATTGCATAATAAATAAGATGCATTGTAAATAAAAGACATACTAAATAGATGCAAAGGAAAAAATTAATTGTAAGTACAGTTCTCTGGCATTCTTGATTGCAAAAATCCTAATATGCTAATGTCAACATAATAATTTTATAATTGCATTATTGATTACGTGGCTACACCTACAGATTAAAACTTTAATGATTGTAATAAAACAGTTAGGTGTATAAAAGGGAAAAACTGGAATTGAGCTTAATTTGAAAACTCGCTTAGGTTGTAGAAAATTTCCACAAATTTAAGAGAGCAAGTTTCTAAAACGAAATTGCCCACACTAGAGCTGCACCAACGCAAAAAAAAACAAAAAAGCTTAAAGAAAGTTTCAGCATTTTTTCATTTGGATTTCCATTCGTTTTGTGGCTGCTTACAAACCAATTTTAAAATGCCACGGCCTCGCCCACTTTTGTAATACAAACACAAACATTCAACTTATAGATATGTATGAACGTAGTTCTTACATTCCTACCTTTCAATGCAAACTGACTTAATCAGTAGATTCATAGATTTAAAATGAAATAACATTTTCTCTGCGCTCGAGTCTTTGAAGATCTTAATCTTACGCTAGTGGTATGCAAACACAAACTAAATAACACGATCGATTTTAATTATTCAATTAACTGGTTCATTAGGAAAATTTTAAAAAGTAAGGTTGCGCATATTTATAATAAGAATGTTTTGCCTATTAGAATAAGTTGTTAAATAATTCATACTTACAAATATAGGATTAGGGTAAAACCTATCACAAGTGCCAATTTAAAATCACTCCCACTAGATAAGTGCACAACAACCAAAATACCTCCAAAACGACTAAAATATTACAACTACTACGTTGCGGTGCGCCAGTTTGAAAAAGTTCCAAGATGTCCAGGATAGAAGCGCTACTTTCAAACTTTCAAACAATTTTTGCGGCAATACAACTCAATTAAACGGGTGATACATTTTACTTACAGCAACAGCAAGCTTCGAAGAAGCGAAGGTGGATGGAGACAAACACAGCGATAAATCACGGGGGGTGGATCACGCACGATGTCACAGGAAGTGCACCAAGTATTTCGCGAAATCCGCGGAAGTTCCGGTATAGAGACGCACTCTCTGGTTGGTTTTGAAGCGATCGCTGGCAAACACGAGGTTCACGATAGACTGAAACGCGCGCGTTCGGAATCCAAACCGAGAGACTTTCTAATATCATACCCGCCCAGGCAGCGCACTGCAGAGCCTCACCATGCGCGAGAATACTCTTATCTACCGGCAAAATAACACGGTGCCACTTCTGCTGGTGGATAACAATTTCTTACAGAGGACGTAAAAATCTGGAAGATATTCAGAAAACCCTTTGCTTTGAAAAAGAGTTAGAAAAATCATCTTTTGAGCCATTACTAAACAAGCTTTTGGTCTATTGATATTTCGGCATACATTTAACATATTTGACATTAAAAAAATAATTTTTTATGTAATTTATCATCATTGTAATAATGATGCATTAAGATTCAATTGTTGCTTTGGCAAATTGAATTTTTAATTTACTATCTAATGTTTTGCCAAATATTCTAATATTTGCCTTTATATTCCATAAGCCACCTCAGCATAACATAATATGAAATTCTTCCATTACTTCGATTTTGCAGAACTGCACGTTTTAAGTGTGTATAGATTCATTATCCCGGACCATTGTTGCATTGTTGAAATTTGTCTAAGGCTATTAAATGAAAATTATAAAATTGTAACTTTGTTAGCCAAAACTTTTTTCTCAAATAAGCCAGTCCCTTAAATAAAGCTATGGTATTAAAATTTAATGCACTTTTTATAACCCTTAAAAATAATGAAATTTCATTTTGCTTAGAGGACAAGAAGTTTTGCATATATGCAAAAATTTGTAAAACTTTCAATAGCAACATTTGTAAAATAAATTAAATCTTCTTGCCTGAAACCACAGCGAGATATTTGACAGACGATGCTTGCATTCATATAATAAATAATTATTGTAGTTATAACTTTTGATAACAAATATAAAAGTGTAAGATATGCTAGATAAAAATTTAAAATTTGCCTACGTTTCTTGTTGTGCATAAGATTCTGCTATAAAATTATCTTGGTTTGTCAATGAATTTTTGCGATATGTGCGATATGCAAAAGGAAACATTAAGTAAAGTCTGTTCCATTCTTACATTCGCGTATGCTGTCTGAAATATATAAAAGAAAAGAGGAGTTGTTGTGACTTTTGCTGAAACTGTACGTTTTTAATGCAACGAAATCTATTTTGACTATTTTTAGCATGTCGTCTATGCACACGTAAATAAGATAACGCTTAGATGGTGTAAGATTTAGTAATGAAATTTGGCACGCTACTTTTATAGCGAAACTATAGATTCGTATTATGTTTGAGTAATCTATGATCAATATTAGTCAATTAGTCTTAAAAATTTGTCAAGTTGTGTCAGAAGTTGATTACATAAGTCAAGGCATGATAAACTTTTGCTTGTATGATAAAAATTGTTAAATTTGTTGTAAAAAGTAATCTAGGAAAATTAAAGAAATATAAATTAAATAAATTATATTCTTTATAAGTACCAGCAGAAAATACCTGAAGCTAATAAAACAGCTACATAAAGCTATGAGAACGCGTGTATGAACACAGGCAAATAATAAAGAAGCATGGGCATAGCTTTTCACGCTTCCTCTACAAGAAATTCTAATCGATATTCAACAACTTTATCTACTACAAAATATTACGATTGAGAACATTACAACGTTTAATAAATAGATCCTGCAAATTTTCAGTTTCAGGAACTTGTTATGAATACAAATTTTGTAGATCTTTGTTGAAATTGAATAATATCACAAAAACATTCGTTGAAGAGCCCTACAAACCCTTATATAAAAGCAGATAAATCTTGTAAAAATATATATAATTGACGATGAATATAAATCCTAAGTATACCATGTTAAATCTGAATACCACGTAATAACTGTACATTTTATTGTTGAAATACAGAAGAGTTCTTAGAATTTCTCGACAATTAATCTAAATCTTTAAGCGATCTTGTTAAATCCTAACAACTCATATTAATATAAATACCGATAAATATGTGCAGCTGTAGAATATCCAATATGCAAACTGTTTTGATGGATTCGGCGGAAAATTTGGAAAATGTCTATAATGACCTTAAGCAGGCATTTATGTTGACGAAAAAGAAAATTTCAAGGAACAAATAGCCAATGTACTCCGGGAGCTTACATTGTAGAAATTAATTTTCATAAAAGCCACTTGTTAGAATACAAATTTGCAGAATTTCAGTTATCAGATATGTATTATTTGATAAAATCTTTGCCTAAAAGTCAACACTCAAAAAAAACACCTGTTCAGAAAGCTATATATGAAAATTGTTCCAACATTGAATATCGTCACATATTGCAACTGGAGCTTTCACTCTTATAAAAACGACTGTTAGATGAAGGCACTGAAGGCCACTTTCTCAATATATAATCAAAACAATCGTCCAAAAAATGTCTGTATTGTAGTTGCTGAAGACCTAATGAAACAGATATTGTCTTTAGAAGTTACCAAATTAACTTACTGAATATACAATCAAAATAGTTACTCGGCAATGTTGCCACTTTTATTCGAAGTTTTGTGCAAATCTTTTTTCTTTACAATCTAATTAATTTCTTATTCAATTTTCTTCTCATATTTTCTAATTTCTCCTTAGACTCTAATTATTCATTTTCTTTATGCTTCTTATTTTAACTCTTTTAATTGTAAAACATAAATCTCTGAACATAAGCAGTTTTATTCTTTATAGGTAAATTTCTGGATATTAGAAGCTTTGGTTGATCGATTTAGTTGCTCAGAAAACTTCAAAAAGTCTTCGCTTAGTGAATCTGGAAAACAGTCCTGCTATTTCAATTATAAAGAATAATTTGAAGTAAAATCATTTAAAAGATTTTAGCGTTATAGGGAAAATACGTCTCTCTTTTATTGATCATTTCATAATCATCAGATTTTGACATGCATCAAATTAGGCTCTAGTAGGTTAGAAAGTCTAAAAGTTTTTGTACCTCTACACAAACCATACAACGTGTGGTGCATCAAAGAACAAACGTTTCTGCTAACTTTGCATAGCTGTGGTCGATACAGCCTTTCATTTCCAAATTGTTTCAGTACTATCCGTAAACGTGATAATAACTATATATTTTTCAACACCAAATTGCAAAAGAGAAAGAAGCATTCATACAAATGTATTCAATTGTTACACAGCAATGCCCCCGTTCATACTACCGGCATTTCACCAGCTGCCATTCGCAAATGCGGCTTTCAAGAGTTGGAATATTTTCCATATATCCCGGACAAATATCCTAGGGATTAGTATTTTCTTATTTAAAGTTATAAAAAAATAGAACATCTACTTATGAATGACAATGATTTGCAAACAGGCTCATTGAAAACATTTTAGGTGAAAAAAATTCAAAATGTAGCGCTAATAATACTAAAATTAGTAAAAAAGTAAAGTAATGTTTATGATACAATAATTACAAAACTGTACGTCAAGTAAATCACAAAAACATAAGATATCAATGTTATGTATTAATAAGTGGTTAATATGTAATTATATAAATTACTTATATATTATATATTTATATATATATATATATATATATATATATATATATATATATATATAAACACATTTTCAAACTTAAAGTAGAAAACATTAAAACGCCAGTGAAATATATTCTACATATATGTAGAATCCCAGCGTTGCTCTATAGTTTTGTGAACACTTATTCAATATTTGGAGAGAATCTGCGTTTTTAATATTATTTATATTAGATTAATAAATTAAGTACTTGATTTATTATATTTCAAACAGTCAACGGGAACATGCAAGAAATATTACATTTGCAAAATGCATTTTTCACCGGACCTGAATGTCTAGAACTAGATATCGGTTGTTGTTATGTTTGGTGAATATGTTTGGCGATGCAGAGTATCTAATTCCAGTGCGTGTCAATTGAAAAGTGATATTTGTGCGACATGTGACTAAAGTCTCTCTTACAGGTAGACTGACTTATTTTTTGACTTATGATATTGTCAAATTTGCTCTAATACATGCAAAACAATAGACGCAAGTCAAAGTATTCATTAAAATGAAAAATAAAGTATAAAAAAACTAAGATAAACAAAAATAAATATTAGATACATCAAACTCTGGGGGCACTACAGATCCAAGAAAGAGACCAGAACATTGCCAAAAGTAAAGAAAAATATTACATGAATAAATTTAATTAATTGAGATTTGCAAACTTCTATACTTGAATGGAATTTATTACTTTATATACGACTCCTAATACAAATCATGAGAACTGCAAATATTTATGAAAATTGTGTCTCAAGGCAAGCGACAACTCTATGCAGAAACTGTAAAAAGAAAATGTTCTAAAATAATACGTAAAGTGTTCTCAAACAATAATGTAGATAAATGATTCAATTGAAAGCTTTCATAATCATTGCTCGTGAAGTAACAACAACGCAATAAGCAATTAATTTACATACCAACCGTTATTCCTACATACCATTCCAATATATCTTAGATTAATCAGAGCATTATGTAACGAAATAATAATAGTAGATATCTACCTGCCTGGGTATTATCATCACTGCTTCCACACAATGTATGTAGATGCGATATCTGCATCTTCACTACACTTTCTAATATTCTATTTATGTTTTAACTAGAGCAACATTAAATAATAACAGTAATCGCTACAATGAGTAATGAAAATCATAAGATTCACGTTAATAATTTACAGTTCCATCACGAAAGGAATTATATTTTCCCATTTCGTTTGTGGTGCCTCAAGTAAATTGAAATTTAAGCGATGTCTGCTGATAGACGGTACTCACTTGCCATGCTTACATCATCATTATTTTTAATGTGAAATATGTGATTGCTTTTGTCGGAAATTAGGTTCCAACGCAAAGAAACAATGATGGTTTTGTTGATGCGTTGTTCCAACAAGTAAATACATGAAGATTAACATCGCGATTACATCGAAATTTCTTAGAAGACTTCATTTACTACCTGATTACTACGCCTTCAGAATGTAGCCGACGAAGTTTCACTCAACTGCACCCGTACTGCCCTAATTTTAAAAATTTTTAAAATTCATTTTGCGTTTCCGTGTTTATCTGTCAATCTCTTACGTCTTCCTTCCACAATTCCTCTTTTCTTTTATTGCAGCAACATTTAAACAAACTGAAGCGTAAGTTCTACATGAAAGCAATTTATTTTTTATGCTAGCAACCACAATGTTGTTAAAAAGACAAGCTGCTTTACACATCTCCGCAAATAACAGAACCTCTTGTCTTATTTCACCTGTCGCCATCAAGATTACACTTATAAATAAAAATAATTTATTTACTCGTTCTCCAAGCTCGCGAATCTTTAGTGGCTATTTAAAATTAAAATGTGCATAATATCCCATATTTATTGCGTTGTTTAGATAGGATAATAAGACATTTAGGTAAATACATACATCACCTTCATTAATTCCAATTACATAAGAAATTCGTCCGAAATGCACTGAAGTATAATGAGTCGATAGTCGTGGCCTTTTCAATTTTTAAAATGATATTCTGTAAAATAAATATATTGAAATTAATTTAGAATAACTTAGCTGCCCTTCATGCTTTTTTTAAGGTTTTTTTGAATTCAAACTTATGTACTTACGAAAACTCCTTTGTACTTTTAGTCCTAAAAACGGGGTTGAACAAAGAGTAAACATATTTTTATCCGTACACTATGCGTTAATCCACTATTTACACATTTTCGGCAAGTAATGAAAACTCTATTTGTAGATTGGTTGGAATGTCTTATGTAAGTAACATTTACTAGATCATTCTAGTCTACGTAAACATTTTACCATGATACATTGTTATTATTGAAATTTATGACGCGCAAATGTAAATAAAAGGGTTTTAGTTTTCAGAATAACATTTGTAAATACATTTCAGTTTTAATTGTTGTATTTGTTAATAAATTGAAATATTTAATTTTGTTGTTTTATATATTGATAACATAATTATACAATATCATTTTACTCAAACTAAACTTCTGACTAGTAACACGCGTATTGTAAGTACGAATAGTTCATAAGGTATTGAAGCGAAGTGAGCGTATCTTCGTATTGCTTCGTATTAAATATATACATAATATAAATAATAGAGTAATAAGATATTAAAATTTATTCGTACATCACTTTCATTAACACTAATTACATAACTAACTCGTTTTAAAAGTAATTACTTACCCAAACAACATTGATGGTCACGACCTTTTCAATTTTTAAAAAGACAAACATAATTATATGGTTGATTCTTGTTTATTACAATTTACACTCATGTACACAAAAATATATAATAACAAGAAATCTTTGACCTGTAATTTGATACCACACTCTGCTTTATTTCATTGTCATGATCGATATTAATGAACAGTTGCCTGGAGAAATCATTGAATCTGAATGTCAATGCATTTATTAAAAAATCGTCCTCTCATTAATTGAGCGTAACAATTGAAAGTGATTCACCAGAAATAAACATAAAAATAATTCCTCATCCTTTAGCCTTGAAAATTAGCATACTGTACCTGCTTTACTTATAATGAGTAAAATTTATTAGGCGTAAATCCTGCAAGGAGGTAACGAACTCTGCCCATTAAAGGAATTGTAGTAAACACGCCATATTTTATAAAATCAGATATAATTTGAAACAGCAGACATTAATTCGATCTATAACTAGGCAGCCAACGTACATTTTTCTATGCATCAATGTAGGGTTTTATATATGTAATTACATTACGGAATTTCAGCCGCCATAAAATGGGCGGTTTTCGCTGCATTTAGCAACAGCAATCACCGTTAAAGTCCACAGTAATTACATATGCGCAACTATTCCGAAAAAATACGATTTGATATTAATAGTTAACAGATAGTTAGGTGCAGCCTTAGTAATTTTTTGCCACTTTCACAAGCGCTTGCATTATCTGGATCATTAAATAGAAAATTATTTGGGAACACAACATCCATATCCTGCTTAACAAAAAGATGAACGACTCGAATAGCTGCACGTAAGCAAACGTTCTTAACACCATTTCTACGTAAAACACATATCATTATCAGGCAGGAATATGACAATAAGTTTAAAAGCAAATAAAGACTTTCTACGCGAAATTATTAATTATAAGCATATTATTAGATTAAGCGAAAAAATTCAGCGGCGTTTTTCTTCACTTGGAACTTTCTATCTCGCCTTTAATAATGTCAAGTTTCCTTTATTAGTCTTATAGGACAAGAGTATGCGACAAGTTAAAAATGTATTTGCCACCTCACAACACCTGTGGATCAGCAGAGCGTGCAGAGGCAACAAAAACAAACCCAACGCTCTTATATATTTAGGTGGCAGTGCCGTTACTGTTATCGAGAACACTAAAACCTATGTAAGCTAGAATCCTGGAAGCGTAAAAATCGCACTAATTAGATACACATTTTGTTTACTTCTACTCAGCGCTACGGCACTAAAAGCATTGAGTTTTAAGATTATAACTGCAAATGTTAATTACGCAAATGAAGTTAGGAAGCCCACAAATTTTCACTTAATCACCAATTTGCATTAGGCATCATTGAAGACGATTTATTAAGCCATTATTGCATTCCTAATAAATTGGTCATATAGCAGGTGTAAAATGATTTAAGCGTGAGCGTAGAAGGATCTTAATTATAACATATCTATAAACCACGAGCTAATCCTCTATTGTGTTAGCAGAAACCTATAATTACAGAAGTGATCATTCTATGTGTCAAATTAAATGACATTATACAAAATTAACGCATTGTTTTGTGTGTACATGAACATATACGAATCGCTTCTAGATCAATTCTAAGAGATAAGGGAAATGATATTCCAGAGAAAGCAATGCTAATAGTAAATGAGCATCTCTAAAATTTGTAGTAAACAAAGCAGAGTTTACGCAATAGAACTTGCGGATGATCTCCATTTTATTGCAAAGTTTATACTGCTACCCCTCGTAAAATTCTAGAAAGAAATCTTGTTGCACAGGTGGAGTGACGCCGTTATAATTAACTCTATAAGGACATTTTGCTTTAGCTACTCAATAAATATTCTTTATGTAACATTAAAAATGATCAAACTGACTTATAAATTTTGCAGGTGAGTTCCACAATTGGGAAGGAAATTAAAGGTGTAAAAACAGCACACCATTAACACCATAAATTTCATGCTTATAAAAAATTCATGCAGATGTAAGAAACAAATGGGAAAGATAATGTAGCGTAATAAATTTCACAGGGTAATTCCTATGGTCTCATCAAATTGATAGAAAGAACTACTGCACATTGAATTGCCAATAAAGTTGCAAATAATTATACTGTCGCTGTACAATCCTGCAGCAATAACATCTTGAACTAATAATTAGACCGATAAGTCATGAAATATAGGACAAAGAAGAAAATTAAATTAATTTAATATGCAAAATAAATGAGATAAAATGAATTAGCTTTAGCTATAATATATCGTAATAAAGTATGTGCAATTTATGTAATACAACATTATTCATTTTCAAGCAATAGAATTATGTTTAAAGAAAACACTTATTAGTTTTGTTTTAGACTTTCTTGACATGTATTACTTAGTTGTATAAAGATTTCTTATTACTTTTGATTGTAATGGTTTTTCAACCCGACTTAAATCAATAAAAATATTCATCTCTCTAAAAGCCAATTAAAATTTCAGTTTTAATTCATTGGAACCATAATCTTATATACGTATACTTTAGTTGTGATAATTAGATATCCCTCACTATAAAAACTTCACATTTAAACAAACTAATGTGCAAATACAGTAAACAATACAATGTTAATGTGGGCAAACCAAAGCTTGCAGTAGAAACGACCTCTTTAAGTTCCTAAGTAGAACGACATCGAAGTGAAAATCCTACAATGCAACTATCTAACAAAGCCCTAAGCATAACTCGAAGTAATTAGTAATAATTTTGTAGTATAATTGTCCCGAGGGTGCAATCTAAAGCCATATGTTTTATAGGTTGTAAATATTACTGCAGTAATATTGCAGAAGCAGAGGGTAAAATCAACAGCTCATTAAAGCTGGCGGATAAACTGATAAAACAGGAGTCGTAAGACCGTATATGCGATAAGTAAATTAGGAACGTTGTGTGAGCAGTGCATATATGTTTACAAAGTCAGGATAACGTGCACCGATGCAAAAGCAGGAGTTCTGGCACAGTCAGGCGGGCATCACTGGCGCACCAACTGATTATGACTGGCATCCTAACAAAATTATTGCCGTGTGTTCTCCAGAACGAAGCACATTTCTTGTAACCACTATAAAGCCCGGTTATAATGCAGCTTGGAATAGCTATATTACAACCCCCTTATGTGTATTATATCTGATGTAAAATACAACGCTGGTGAAAATAAGGACCCCAAGTTCATTTTCCTGAAGATATATGATATTGCCCTTGTGTAACTGAACTACCTAATTAAGAAATATACAGTTGTGGTTTTTGGGGGCGCATAAAGAATTTACGGGGCTTTTCTAATTGTTTCAAGAATAACTGGGTACTAGGTATGGCATACGTATATACTGAAGGCATCGCATAAAATGTCGTTTGTACTTTCTTCATTTTTCAACAACAAAAGCTTGCAGCTACAAAAGTGCTCTTCTTGTTTTTTTCAAATATTTTTAAAACAATTTCTGCTTTTTAGACAACAATCTTTCACTAGTTTTATTAACTAAAATCAGACTAGCATAAATCACGATATTGTTCAGGGTATCCCAATCTTAAAGTTAACCTCGGTTTTTCTCCTTGAGACCACAATAGAACCCCAATAATAACCAAGAATAATGAATATCTGTAGTTTATAAAGTGATTATACCGACTAGACGGTTTCCAAATTTCATACATTTTAAAATAAAATACAATTTACTTGCAACCAGGATTTGAACGAAATTATTAAGAGCGATTCAAAACGATGCATTCTGGTAGTGTTTTCATTCATAGTTTACGATTAGTGATAACACAATACGTCAAAATAACACCGATAATGAGACCTACCTTGCTCTAAGAAAGTGAAACACGAGAGCATATAAGATATGATATATACAAGGTGTTGCAGAATTGATGTTCTATACTTAATTATTATGCTAAGAACGCCAATGTAATAAATAAAAATGTTGAAAATTAGGCTAAGTTGGAACACCTGGCATAATTGAAACGATTACGATAGACATGCAGACACAGCGACACCGTTATTGCTATAAAAATAACGGCATCACAATCAAACACGTCGTTAGATCCCTCAAAACCTGGAGATTAAATTTTTTCATGAACGCAAAACCGTCCTTATCACAGAGAAGTGAAATAAGAAAAGAACATAAGCAACAATTGAAGTCAAATTTTATTATTTTTTCGATTAATTTAAAACAGAACGTGACCGCGAAAACAATCTTCCGCCGCAAGAAAGACGATCGCAAATTAACGTCTCCTTTATCACTATAAAAATACCGGCATCACAATCAAAACAAAACCTTCCTAATAACATAAAGATAGAAAAAAGCACATAAACAACCATTTAAGTAAAATTTTATTCGAACGCGTTTTTTTTTTGAACTGGAGATCGAACGTGACCTCCAAAGAATATTGCTTTATATTACCGCTGAAAGAAGGGTGGCTACATCATACATCGCAAACAATGACTTAATTGGTGACATTCTTTACCGTTAAAATTTGGTGGCTACTTAGATACGATGGACTACAGTCAATTTCTATCACAGTTAATAGAAAAAAGTCATGTTATTGCGACGACAGAAAAACATGCACCGCTTCTCTTGCGTCTGAGTATGTAAATGTATTACGCTTTACGTTTTTTGATAAGCATCCGCTCTAAATTTTATCAGCTTGTTTACAATAAAATGATGGTTTTTCTTGTTTCGTGCTTAGTAAGTTCAGATGATTAGCATATTAATAAAAATGGCTTTCTTTGAATAAGGCATAAGGAAAAGCTAACTTACGTAATAATAAATAATGTATTAAAATCAAATTGAAATGAATGCAATCCGACCAAATATGTGGCACTTGTTTTTCTTTTCCGATTGACATTTATTGGACTGTTAAATTTTTCTGCTCGTCTTTATTTCTTTTTTATTATGTTTTATTATTATTTCGTCAATTTTGAGCCCAGACGCTTTAAGCGTAAACAAAAAAGTGATTTTTTGAAATACCAATAAATTTCGTCTGTGTTCGACCAACTACGTCATAAGGAACTCTAACAGTGGTTCTTAGCATGTACATGTAATTAATATCTCGGTTACTAATTATTCCCCAAAATGGAACAATATTCTATGGCTTATTTTTTTATATCTACACCCCTTTAAGTTTTGTAACTTAATTTTGAAACAGCGTGTATATAAAATTTTTAAAAAACACTTTACTGAGAGGAAACTTCGTAAGAGTCTTAGGAACGAACGACATGTGCGGAGACTTAAGAACTGTTTAATGTATTAATGTATTAATCATTTAAGCTACACAATGAGGCTACACTAAGTGGGGTAATTGTGAAAAATAGTTATTTTAATAGCTTTAATGAATATACACCGAATATCAAACGTTAAAAACTTAAATACACGATGAAAAGAAATAAGGAAACCGTTAACAGGAACCATTAGATAAAAATAAATAAATAAAACAAATAATTAATATAGGAATGCGAGAGCCGGAAGAGAAACAAAACCATAAGGTGAAACAATAAACCTGAATGGCTTCGATGAAATTATGTTTATAAATACAGCCAGTGTTTTACAACTTTACTTATGATAATAATATCTTTTAATCCTGATAATAATAACAAACAGAGCATTCTTTTATCTAGAGGTATTATTTCATAGGCAATTCAACTCACGCAAAAATATAGCGGAATTTATTTATAAAAATATTAAACTATAAACTTATAAAAGGAAATTCCTAGCATGTTGTGTCCTATTGGGGCGCTGAAGGGAGAAGGTGGTATCCCCACTAGTTTCTCATAGGTTACCTAACCTAGAGATAAGTTTAGTTTTAGAGTTAGTGTTAAGTATGCAACTGTAAAGAATAGTAATAAGTATTTGTAAGCCCTTGTACATACCATTGGGAAGTGATTAAATACAATAATATACAGTCTACATAGTATTATTGGCTTGATCGTATTAACGGGCATGAGGTGCGTAATTTCGATCCTTGCTGTATTTTTGGTCTTCCAGTTGGATGACACATTTCCGGTTTTCGAACCGGATAAACATTTTCTGGTCTTCGAGTGGGATAATACATAGCATATTTCATTTGAATCTGTCTGAGGATTAAAACTTGTGAATATACAAAAATTAATTACATTTACATTTATGAAATAAAAACAATCGTGTGAGTGATAGGTTACTACTATATTAAAATGTATATTCATTTACAATTAATATGAAAATGTAGGAAACTTTTCTTATAAGTAATACGTGGATCATTTTGTATTCTAGTCTATAAGAAATTTAAAGATATTTTTACATTCCTAAATTGTACTTAAAGTGTTTTGACCCTGAATTTGATTTCAAAGCACACACATTATTTAATACAGCTTTTACTTGAAAATTTCTAAACATGCAATATAATCAACTGAACTCTTTTTTTCTTGTAATCTTAGTGATTATTTCATGACTATATGGAATGACTACAGTTTTGAATATAACTTTAAGTAGTATATTTCTATCGAAAAAATATACAAATTTATTTTTTACATGCTTATCGAAACATCCAAAGCAAAATAATGGCAACGTCCAAAAATAACCTATAGTAGCCCACATAATCTACCCACACACAAAAATATCGAAAACTCAGAGCATTCGCTCAAATAAAAAAGCAAAGAATATGTCACCCTCCATCTATATCCTACCGTACACGCAAGAAATCTTTCTTAAGGCTTCCACGGCAAAAGAAGGGCGCATCGCGTAATATTTTTCATTTTAATTCATAAAACATGGCCATCACATTAAATTTGCAAGAAGATAGGAAATGCGTTGGGAGAAACAATGAAATATACAGGAGGAAAGAGGGACGATGTAAAAGAAATGTGATAGTCCGACGCCAGAAAGATATAACTAAGAAATATAGTCGCCATTGAGCGCAGCTGGGTTTTTATGTATACCGCTGTAGGTTGGTCACACGACAACGGCCATTTTCAATCCTGATGCATCCCTGTGATGCTCGCTCTCATCGTATCGGCATCGGCCTCGACAGGACCCAGTATACGCACCCTTACATTACCAGTTCTGTTATCAACGGCCGTGCGAAAATTTACACTCTTTATTGCCGTAAAAATTCAGGAGGCAGCGGTATTAAACATCCCCATAAAATTTTACGACGAATGGCAAGTTTAAACATCACGATAAAATTTTAGAAGCTCACTAAATGATTAGTGCGCTTCCAAATCTATTTTTGGGTATTTACTACTTTCTTTGCTGCTCTGCGCCCCGGAAAATTGAATTATTTACATAAATGCTATTGGACCTCTGAACCGAGCACTTTGTCTTGACCAGTTTTTGAATTTTATACATCTTTTATCAACGTTCCAATATACCTCATAAACAAATATATTGTTAATGATTACTTAAGTTTATTATCACTGGTAAATAGCTATCCCACCCTTCTTGTTTTGATTGTATTTATATTAATTGATTTTTTCGGCTACCCCGATACATCTTAATATGATAATATGACACATTTTGCCGAAAGTTATTTTCTATTAATAATATGCTGTTACATGACAGCTATTTAAATCATCCGATCGGCAAATATATGGAAAGCAACGGTTACAAATTAAAACCTAATCAAATAATATTTAAATAAGATTACAATCGTAGAAACATATTATTTAACAGAATTATCAGATTTCAAAATGTAAAACATTAGCTATAACTGTTCTCCAAGCAGTTTTTAAATAAAATGCTATCAAACATATATTTGACACGCAAGTCACAAATGAAAATATAAAAGGAGCTTCCAGCAGAGTAATTTATCTTCATTAAACTATTTTTGCGTATATAGAAATGGCGCTAAAATGTTGTATCTCAAAATTTGCTGTAAAATTATGTTGGCTACAGCTTACCGACAAATTAATAAATTTCACTGTAGTTTTAGTTTATTTAAATTCATTAAACAAAAAAAATTAAAATATATCCTGTTCTTGCAAATGAATTTAAAAACAAGCGTTAGATGACTTGCAAAGTTTTAAATTTTATCGAAAATAACGGTAGCTACATTCCTCATGAGCAAATAATCTATTATTTTTGATAAGCAATAGCATAAGAGAAAATAAATTATCCACCAACTCCTCTGCTTCTAAATTACTTAAATAAAACATCAATAAATCTTACTTAAACTGTTAGTATAGTGCATTTTTTTGCGAGCCGGTTTATTGAAACGACAACAAAATAGACGGAAATGTGTTCAAACGGGAAAATCAAAGAAGGTGCCTACTTAAAATATCAATTAAAAGTTGCAAATATAGAGCAAAAGTAAAATATTAGATGAGTCAATTGTGAGGTTGGTATTTAATCTTACTAGATAAAAAGGGCACCCATGTTTTGTTCTATAGAAGTGTCACAGTAGTTGCCGGAAAGCGTTGAACAGATTTATAGTCTCGCTGGGAGCAGCTCCCGAGTTTGCCGTTTCGTATCAAATTCTAGTCTATATTGCAATCCGCTCCTTTCGCAGAAGTGTTACTTTCGCAAGTGGCACACTTTTTACTTTCTGAACTCTTTCAGGCCAGTTATAGATTTTTTACGATTGCTTGGCAAGTTCACATGTTACTTTTTTCTGTAATTTACAAAAGACATCCTCAAACTGTTACCTCAATTTCTTCTCTCTTTTTACCCCATCGAGTGATGTGTTTAATTATTCCACTATAAATTAAGAAGACGAATAATTTGCTCACAACACCTTCTAAATTTAACGAAATGAAATCACAAATTATAAAAGGTTTTGGCAAAATCAAGACAAATGACAAAAGTTTTTGTAAAGTGAACACATATAAGCTTAATACAGAACCGATGAGTCATAAATAACTAACACTTATTAGACAAAGCGAAACAAATTACTAAAGGCAAACTTGGAATTTTAAACAAGAAAGGAAGAGAGATAAGTAATAGTTAAGAGTTGAGAGGTTCTCCAATAACGGACTCCTTTAACCTAGTTTCAGTTTATCGCAGGATCTGTCCTACGTAAGTTATAGAGACCGCCAACGCTGGCACAGTACCGAAACTCGACTTGGGAGAAGTCAGTTTCACATAAAGAAGCATTTATTAATTAAATTAAATTCCCTTAACATCACAAGTACCCTCTTTAAACAAGACCTCTTCTATTTTTACGTGTACTTCCCCCTGGTTATCGTTCGGATCCTCTAATAAAACGTTTCAACGTATTTTACTGCTGCAGAAAACTTTTCTCGGCGAATACTGTTTGGTTTTTGTTAAACTGTTTCCAATATACGTAATGAGTTTTATAATTTGGCTATGACGAACCAGATTTTATTTGGTAAGATATCAAAATCGAATTGATGAGGACATCTAAGCACTTAAACTGAAACCAAAATAATAAAATTTATTTGTTTGTAATAAAAATTTACAATATCGAAATAATTTTTCAATTGTAAAATTGGCTTTCGAGTAACAAATTCAAATGTTACAATTAAACTGATTCCGAATAATAAAATTGATAGCCACTAATAAACTAGATTTTTGAATAATAGACCATCATCAATATTTTGTTGTCCATGAATCAAAACCACGAGGCTCATTCTCTCAGCTTCCTGAAAAGCTTTTGTTTTCATCCACAAGTTTATATGTATAAGGCCGCGAAAAACAATCTAATAAAATCAGAAAATAGCTCTAACGACCTACATTTCGGTTTTATGCGTTCTGCATTTGCATCGATTGAATTTTTCTTCATTGAACGAAATTTATCGAGCGCGAAATCTGGGGAACAAGTGAACCCCTTTCCTTAAATCCGTATCCCAGCATTACGTTCATTGGACAAATCACATCCCTGACGACACGGCGTGACGCTAAAAATTAAGATATGGTAAGTAAAATTGGTTTATTCTAACTTAAAGTACAGATGAAGACTGCAAATAGGCAGTAAATTCTTATATGGCTTTGATATAAACCCGCACCTCCTTTTAATACCGCTATAAAGTGATCTTTTTACGAGGCTGTCGTGGAGTCCTTTCGGTGCAAGGACGCGATTCTACAACTCGCTTGAAAATTTAAATTTCACATGCCGGAATATGTAAATGTATTCTTTTCAGAGATTGATGTCTATTTAAGCATAACAAATTTTTTCGGTTTCCCTTTTTATTACACAGGCTTTTGGTGAAGATTTTGCCATGCCCTAAAATTCCCAATTAAATTTTTGATGATTAATCAATGAGAGATAACAATCGTTGTTGCTACTGATAAGATAATTACTATGATTATTTTTTATTTAAAACAAAGAAATATGTGATCAGTAAAAATCAAGTGGCAGATTTATATACTAACTTAAAACCGCTAGCAATTATAAAAAACCAGTAATACAGTTTTTGAAATTTGTATAAATGATATATATTAAAAATGTTTGATTATAGAAATTTAAAAAACGGTACAGATTCTTTAAAATGCTTTCGCTATTTCTCAGTTTAACTGTTAATCTGTTGAGGTAAATTCATCAAAACTGACCAACCAGTTCATTCATCAAAGAGAATGCATATATATTCGTATCATAAACCTAAATGGAAATGTTAAGAGTTTGTTTTAGCTTAATTTTGGTCTTGTATAACTCTCGCGAAAAAATGGAAGCCACCTCATAAAAATTTGATATTTTATTAAAGATAACGTATAGCTTACGTGTAAACTACTGAAGATATATTTTTTCTGTTACTTGCTATATCTTAATTCAGTTTATTTTATTTTATAAACCAATATTTCATAAAATATTATATAATTACTGCCATACAATTTTTACAGAAAATATAACGTTATGATCTCGATTAAAGCAACTAATATATTCTAAAGTAATGACTAGCATCAAACTATTGTTGAATAAGTTATAAAAACACTGATTAATGTGATTTGGAAGAAAGACGTGATATTATTGCATATTAAAATGTAAAGTGGTTTATAATGTCTTTACATAAGACATGGTTATACCTACAGTCTCATGTGTACGAGACAGTATGTAAATTGTTTATAAACAAATTGCTTTAATTATCTACTTCCAGTGTATCATTACTTTAATACCTTCTTTAATAAGAACATGTTCATAGCTAAGAGTCATATTATATTTAAAATTATTAAATTGTGACGATAAAAATTGCTTAATGCGTTCTAAAGTGTTAAATAATAATATGGCGCCTTGAGCCAAGTCTGAAAAAATATTGAAATTCTAATCTGGATGATGACCTATTATGGCTCATATCATAGCAATATTTCAAGCTATATGAATTAAATTTTAATACACAATTTTCTATAGCAATGTACAATAAAATGCGTTGAGATTAGCTTAGAATAAAAACGTTGAATAGGGCAATACAACCAAAAACTGTTTTCTATTACTATAAATTTCTATAGCAGCTGTTCGAAGAGGTATAATAACGCTTTCTCTTTGCAAGCTCTTGTATTCAATAACTAAGTTTTGAGATTTGCACACCTCCACAATTACCAAACAATTATCGAGTGACGCTATTGTTAATGACATTAGTTATTTTTTCTGAAATAAATAACTTAGCGCTAGAAATTTTAATGCTCACCATGCAATGATAATTTGTGGAAGATACCTTCGATAGTAGCTATATTACAAATTTATATATATTGACAAAAAGAACTGACGATTATTCAACAATGAAATGATAATTAATAATAGAAGAAACACGTGAATCGATTGTTTTTGTATTATTTTTTAAATTATTTTCGTCGATTTTAGCTAAAAATTCATCATGAAACGCTTAGCTTTAATCACCTTCTCCTAAACATTATCTTAAACTGATCTCTTTGTTTTAGGCCATTTTCTACAAGAATTTATAATGCTTAACTTACTGTAAAATACACGTTTTTGAGTCTCCTAACGTATATTTCTAACAAGTAAAGAATATTAGCAGATACATCAAGAATATCTTGCAAGCTACAGCCGTGTAATAAAGATAACAGCATTTACATAATTAGGTATTAAACACTTTTGTGCATTTCTTTGCTGTAGATAGATTTTTAAAACAGATTCAAATCATTATTTAAAATTAAAATCGCTCCACATTTTGAAAATTTCAGAATCAGATAATAGGAATACGTATATCGGTACAATGTGAAAAAACTCAGACGATTTAATAAGGGAGTCTCTCCAAACAATCATAAACTGCTTATCACAGACAGAAGTGTTGTCCCATGCGAGTCCAATTTTAGCGAACTTCAGCAATTACTGGATATCTGCCTGATATGGAACAATAAATTTTGCACACGAAAAAAGTCAGACAGCATTTCTGACGATGATAATATCAATTTTGAAAACGTATGTGGACTTGTTTAATGCTTTCAACAATATTTTTAAAAATCTTACAGTTTTTCGCAATCTTAACAGTAATGAAGGTCTTTAAAATGTGAAGGTAATTTCTTTATCTATCCGCAATACTAACCGTATGGGGAAGTTTCAAATCGGTTCACTTTATTCATAGAAAACAAACAATCCATAACCAGATCCAATACGAGGAAAGGAACCTATGAAGCATTTACCTTGGATATTGAAAAAGTTACAATCTATTTATCCAAAAGTTGATACTAGCAATTTCTTTATAGACGTCATAATGTCTAAAACTAACAGACATATTACTTTTGTATGAGTTTTAGTTCAGCACAAATTTTTCTGAGATAAAATTTACCAGCACCGACAAGACAGCCTTTATTAAAAGAAATAATATAAATAGAATGATCAACAGTGTGTGAGTGACTTATGTTAGTCTGTCCCACAAAGTCTAAAATTGTGTAATATCTGCATCTCTAAAATATGGAGCAGTGAGCATCACAATATTTACACAGGTTTGGTTAAAGTCCAGCCCTACACTTTTTCTTTGCCAGTCCCAAAACTATCAGTAGTTTAACTTTTGACTAAGAAGTTCATCTCTATCGGTAAAAATAAAAATACCAATATTTTGATTAAAAACCAGGCATTAAAAGTGTTTACAAATCTCAAATACATTCAAGGCTTTATGATCCACTAATGGGAACCCCTTCATGTTTCATAAACTTAAGAATATTTTTGGAGAAAAACAGAACTGTTTATACTAAAAAGCAATTGTAATTATGAACTTACAAGTTAATTAATATTGACCGTAAGTTTTATGGATCTGACATGAATCCAGGTTGAATTTAGTTTATGGTTAGACTAATTGATTTATCTCTTGAGTGATTGTTTGACAGTGTAGGCATATGCTTTACGCTTCTAAAATGTATCCAGAGAAAAATGTAGTTCTATTTTGTATTTGCTCTTACTCTAAATCACCGCTCTCTTAACTAAATATTCCTCAATTTAATGTGAAAATCTTTTAAGTAACTATTAAAATTTCTAATGTAATAGAATCAAAAGACAATTTGACACATGGGTCCCTAGCTTTGATACCATTACAAGTAATGAGAATGTCAAGACCAATATCAGTAACCCTATTAATTATTTAAAAATGCTGATCGAAAACTTTTTAACTTCATTTAATTAATGGATTTGGTTTTTTCTAAAGTCTAGACTTTAGACAAAAATGAATCCCTAATCATTACAGCTCTTGATCTTAATAATAAATGGATCTACGCACAGCTGGAACAATAAGAAACGAAGGAAGAAGAAATTTGTATTTAGTATGATTTGAGTTGATTTTTACACTTGTATATTCATGTACAATTCAAAATTCAAATACATTCAAAATAGATTAGATAATTGTAATCTGTGATCATGGCAAAGACTTTTAGTATGTTGTTCTTGAAATGATAAACAGTAGCATTTCCAACAATTTCAAGTCATGTTACTTACAATTAATTAATATGCTTGCCCTCATGTACTAAGTAATGCAATACAGACATTGCCTGCCCGTTTTCTTGCCTTACATAAAAGGAAACTACCTGATGAAACTCAACAAAGTCGCAAGTAACACCTTCTAATTTGAAGTAAACCCGCCACCTTCAATTTGATGCCACCAGTAACCTTCAGGGTTTATAGTTAAGATTTATCTCCGCTGAAATTGTTCGTAAAGTGAGCTAGGAACGCAATAAACCAAGGCTACCGTAAAAACACATTATCCTGTCTCCAGCAATGATTTCGCCTTCGTGACTTTTCATTTGTAACACGACTCCTCTTTGCCGTCCATCGCCGGCGTGTTTATCAAGGAATCAACTTTAAATGCAAATTTACGATTTGCCCGGTAAAAAATTTAGTGCTGTACACCTCTTTTTCTGCAGAGGCCCGATTCCCAATACGAAATACGATGTTCGGAAAGCCGTAAATTCCAATCAGTGTCGGGTAAGTTGCATTCGATGGACCGTTATGGTCGATGTGCGAGTCAAACTTGCGAATTTGTGATCCGAGTCCGGGAGCGGACGCATGGAAAATTGCAATGTTATGCTGCAGTTGCTGGGTATCGAATGCGACATTTAACGGCTCAATATCGCCAAAATTACTCTCTGCTTAATGGGCATGTTTCAATTAACAATACGGAACTTGATTGGAATGTAAATTTATCTTGGGAATAGTTGTTTATAAATTACATGCACTTACATTTGTCGTTTCTATAATAAAATGCTTTATAGGGAGTGAATTAAATACTAAAAATAAAACATTTACCCAGAAACTACTGCGTTAAAAAGAACTTTTAAAACTGTTACTCTCACATAAGGTGCATCAAGTTTGACGCAAAATTTTTTAATTTCTAAAAAAATAATAAGTAGGACTTAATTAAGAAAGAAATCAATTTTTAAAGCTAAGCAAAAAAGGTATTATTTATTGTGAATCATTTTTGCCACGTAAAATTCAGTCAACTACTAATAATAATAATGGGAGTGTGTTTTAACGCGTGTTATATAACAAAAACTAATTATGCTACAAATATGAAAATTTTACTTTAACTCAAAATTTATTTAGGCGTTTTGTCAAAATTTTATTTTTGAATGGGTTAACATTATTTCTTTTCTAATTACACTAATATCTCAAAAACATTGATGTTATCAATATTCTTAACTCCTATAAAAGCTAAGAAATAAGTATTATGCAAATTTTATCTCATAGTTCAGGACGCTGAAAGACACATCCCCCAACAATGGAAAGCTGAAACCAAAGAGGTAGACAGGTTATAGCAGAGAGCCTGAAGAACTTTAAAAAATTGCAAGTAGAAGTAGACTTTGCCCTTAATGCAAATTATCGATAAAATCAAATCAACACATTAAAACACAGCATTTGAAAAAAAATCAGAAAATAGAAATTATGAATTATTATGATTTAACAAAACAAAAACTAGCAATAAATGAGATTTATTTATCAATAAGGAGGCTTTTTAAAATTATTACAAAACACGCATTTTCCTTGAAGGATTTTTGTACTATAACAGCCAAATTGCATTATTACTACGTGTGTGGAATATTAACGGAATGGTGAATTGCAACAGAATTTTTGCCAATCATTCAAATTATCTATAATATATCAAACCTACACATTCACACATTACATACGGCATAGAGAGAGAGGAATACTGAAATTATCGTTCGATTTACTACACTTGACATGCGATCGATAAATACTTTGACAATTTCATATTTAATTACATAGGAAATTATTTTTGCCGCTTGATTAATTGACCTTGATAAATAAATTGTTGGAAATGTTTCCAGTTGCGGTTCGGATCCGCATAATAAGAGATGGTGTTCTCACGAATAAAGATCTGCAACCACTTTCTCTCTTTCACTCTTCATCTCGCTTCTTACCTCCACAGGAGACATTTGCGCTTTCTACCAATTCTTTTTATTTTTATCTCTCTGCTCGTGTTCCTTTAGAAAAAAATCATTCGAACAGCTATGGTCAACAGAGATAAACCAGCAAAACAAAAGACCGCGATCTACTAAAGCCAGTTTTAAATTTTAAATGTAGCAAGCTCGAGGGCGAGCAAGAATCGATACCTATTTGTCGACCCTGACATTGAGTAGACAAGGGAATTGATATCCCATGTAATGTAACTGTAAAGGCATGTAATTATGTTAAGCCTTTAAATTTATGGGAAACTGTTTACTTGAAAGGTTCTGCTGTGTCTTTATCTTTAGCGTTTATGCAGACTGCCTTCTAAAATATTTTCGCTACTGCTAAATGTTAAATACTAAAATTGTACTTTTATTCCACTTACAGCATACCCTATTTGTCTAAACGTACAAGGTATTTAATATAGATCCTGTGAACATTTATACAGCAATGCGTAATCACATTGGTTTATTAGGTTCTACATTCAATATACACTAAACCAATGCATATTGCACACGGTTAGCCAAAGTTCAAACATAATTTGTACTCTTGTTTCGACACCGATTTATTCGCTAGGTTATTTATAGTAGAGTGTGAAACCGGATTACATATGGTACCTCAGCAATTAGTCATTCATATTTGAGTTATTAATTATAGCGGTAACACAAATATTATGCATCAGGTAATGGAAAATATTCATTTTAGTAAAAGACTTTATATTGAAATCAAAGCATCTGATGATATTTCATTTTTGAGATCATAATTGCCTACTCTTACATATTTGTAAAGTAATATTTTTTTTAAATCAAAATGTATGGATAGACCCAAAATAATTAGATCACAACATCAGTACCAATAAAAATGGTTTACAAAAATTCGGTCAAATATTTGCTTCTTACAAAAAGTATGCATATAATTCTAGTACTGATGGATGTATTAACACAATATACACCTCTCTTAAAAATATTTGCAAACACAAAAATGGGGCAAAAATATAAGCTCAAGCAACAACAAAAACAAACAAAACATTTTGCTTGCTGTGTACAGATCAAATGTCGGAGGTTAAGTGTGATTTATTTATTTTTGAACACCTTCTCTTTGAGTACCTTTGTACATAGATCAAAGCGGCAAATATTTCAGGCGCCTTTTACGCGAAGCCTCTGAACATTTCAGATTTAGTCTTCTATCGTACGCTTGAATATTTGCAGCCGAATAAGTCTTTTGTACGTTCAGAATCTGGTATATGATATGCACGGAACATCAAATGAAGTAATTTTATCCCTAAAGTGTTGAAAATTGGTTTTACTGTGCGTTGTTTCGTTTGAAAACTAGCCTGAAAGCACCTAGTGTTATTAATTTAGTTTCCTGTTGCTAAGGTCAAGGTCTTCCCTACTATAACAAACTTTAAGTAGATGCTAAATTATACAACACTATTCTGTTAATTTGCATTTTAAATGGGCGAAATTTCTCCGTGTTAAATATTTTAATTCTGGGACTCAAAATGAAAAAGCGCAAAGCGGGCATTTAAAACTTGCGTAAATTGAAATTAAAAGTACAGCCTGAAATTGAAAAATATTTGCGCTTGTTATTTTTAATATGAAATAATTAAATTGATTTCGGCATAGGATGAACATATTCATTATTAAAAAGCGAAAATGTTGTTATTGCAACCGAGCTTGTATTATCTATTTATTTATTTTGATAGAATAATGGAAAATGTTTAGTTGTTTATTTATTAAACAATAAACGCTCAACTGCTCTCGGTGTTTTCAGGACCATAGTTTGGATTTTCAATCGAGGGTTTTCAAATGGTTGTTTATATTACAAAAACCAAAAGGAAATGTACTAGTGTGTTACATTGCATAAATGAACAAATTTGTTGCAGCGCAATTAAAAAAGTCCATTAGTCATACGCCGTCCACGCCTAGTAGAAAATGTATGTAAACGCAAAAGGAATGCACAGAATTCTTCGAGGGATCGAAGACAATGTCAATAATATAATAAATTGCGTAACAACTGCTGTAAAGTAATGACTTAAATATACATAAAACCAGTATTAATTACATATGCTGCAAGTGTTTTCAATAACCCAAGAATGTTTTGCTACTTTATTGTCAAGAATATGTTGATATGACCGCTAGAAACAAGCCTGGCAAGGTTGTAATCATTTTCTTTTTTAATTCCTAGTGTAGCTTATTTGCTTGAGCTGCTTCAAAAACACGGAAAGAATTAGCCTTATGAAGTCTGTCATATTTACACAATGAAATTAGCTTTTGTTCCTTTGATAATGAGGCAGACTACTGCCCAAGCACGTTTAAAATCGAATAATAAAAACAACAATTAGTGAAGTACCTTGAACGCAAATTAAATTTACTATTCTATTCTGATTGTAAACGCTAATCTTTGTGCTTTTAATAATCTATATGAGCTTTTGTTTGCATTACTATTGAGATATTTGATTATTTAATTACTTGAAGAGATTCTTGTATGATGTTGAAAACTTACCATGTTTATTAGTGACAAATGAAACTCGCTTGTATTATTCTAATATTAGCACATCGTTTCGTTTAACATGTAACTTGCTTATTGATATTGTGCACGAAATCATATGAAAAGTAAACTGGCCATAAATGTTTGACTAACGCTTTTAAATAAAATATATATCCTGAAAAATACTTTTATTAAAAAAGACTAATCACAAAAGTAAATAAAGTATTACTGAAAATATGTTAGCAAATGGCAATATTCTTTTAAGGTATAATATCACTTCTTTTGTGAATAGAATTATAATATATATTTAGTAATTGTCCTGGTAAACTACGTTTACCAAAGACCATGGGTGAGACCATATTACTTATATTGAAAACATTCATTATTTCTGTATATTAGCTTCATCTGTTAGCCAGAAAACCGCTATTTCTTATAGAAAATTTGTAGATTATATTATATTTTTCAGGCAAAGTTATATAAAACTAATGAATTGAACAATGCATAGTTTATTAGGTACATTCCTAATCTTTTTATACATTTCCTCGTTTTCAATGTCGACGTCGTTCATATATTTATTGCACTTTAATAATGCATTAAGTTTTGCAATTTTTTGTTTTGTTATTGTATCAATCTATTTATATTGTTACTCTACCTCATCTTACATCAAAATATTTTTCTTCTTTCTGAAGTGCGACTCACTTTTTTCAGAGCATCTGATTTCAGAAAATCTTAAGCTCTCCTATTCGTTCGGAAAGAGACTCAGTTATTAAAGTGCAAAGGTTGGGTGCTGTTGTAGTTTCGCCTACGTTGAGATGAAGCTATATGTCGGTGCATGGTGTTAAAACCGTTTGTATATTTTTAAATAAGCGTTTTCATTAGCCGCAACATATTTCCAAATTGCTGATACATCCAAAGTTACGGTCACATGCCATATTCATAGCTATTAAACATTTTAATATTTTGTCTGCGTTGTACGCCCTAAAAATCATCTCTATCTCCCTCTTGTCTTCATCTAAAGACAGTTGCTGATCTAGTTTATAGACGTTAATAAATTAAAGTAAAAAGTAATACAATAATCCCATTTAGAATAGTTGATTTGCATCTTTTTCTACATCATTATTACTGAAGTGCCAACCTCTAATATATGAAAAAATCGCTCCCTCGGCATGGTCTTTTTAATAATTGATTTTTTCTTCACGGATCTGTACTTCAATATTCGTATCGTCTTCTCAACATTACCGTATCAATGTGTATACTGAATAAAAGTCCCTGTGAATCTTAATAATTTACAACATAAACCTTATGAAATTAAAATAAAATGTTCAGTTTTCCTAATTTATATATACTTCAATGCATATATTCAACGATATTATAAATTCACAAAAAGTTATCTTTTTCAGTGCTTTTATAAAGTAGTCATTTGTAACATATCTTTAGGTAATACAAACTTGTGTTTCAAAACCTAAAAATGGTCTTTTGATTAGCTTCTCACTATGGAACGATTCTAAAAACCTTTTCGGAATTTTAAAAAATATCTCTTCAGGTGATCCAATCATTTCTTTTTGAAATTTAAGACTTGCACGAAATTCTAACCTGCAAGGTCTATTTTAACAACTAGTTTACTTGAAAAACATTTAAGCTATGCAGGTAAACAGATACTACCAGTAAATCTATACGCCTTAAAAGTTCATATAGATCTACAATTTTGCGATACTTGCAGTATTTTATCCTCAACTATACTTACCATAATAATGTGATTTTAAGGTATCCCTATCAGGATTTTAAATGTTCCAGATATTTTTATATAAGCAGTTTGGAAAATACTGACTTTTGTAACACACGGTGATTAATAGATTTGACATATAAATGTAAAAAAACTTAATGTTTTACGTCGAGGCAGAATATACAATGCACAACACAAAATTCACTTGACTTGAGTAAAATATATGCGAACAAATTTAAAACTATTGTATAGAGTTCAATGTGAGCATTAAGAAATATATATACTAATGTTTGCGTCGCAAAACGTACCTTCATCTCCTTCGGCCACCCAGTCGCGCTCTCGGCCAGAAATTATAAGAATCAATAAAAACAATCCTCTTGCACTGTATTAAACAAAGGAGACCCCGATATAATGCATAGAACTTCTCTTTTATGCGCTTCTCACATACCATTAGTATTTCGTATTAATTTAAAGGAGTTTACTCTCTCTGTCATTATATTCAACTATTAATTTAAATATTGAATCCTGTGTATATATTTTATAGCGCTAAGAGCATATCAATATATTTTTATTGTTGCACTAAAAATATATTTTTATATATGGCAAAACGCAATTAAAAACGTCACTTCTGACGATGCTTCTTATTAAAACGAAGCGAAACTGTTAAGACTAAAAGCTAAATAAACATCTATAGCTACCAAATAGCGTTTAATTCATAAAATTAACATCAATCAAATA